>WKFP01014060.1:289237-307123 GCA_011057875.1 Pterocles orientalis | reverse complement strand
TCTCCCTTTCTTTCTTTTTTTTTTTTTTTTTCTCCAGTGCCTCTGTTTCTAAAGATGTCAAATTAAATAGCTCATTTCTTCTGATGCCAGAAGGCCTTCACAATATGCATATTAGGGTTTAGTGTATTTTTCTTTTCTGCATCTCAGTGCTTTCAATTTGTATGCAGAGCCATCCTCTTACTATGAACTCCTATGCCCAGAGCTGAGGATTATGTTCTTATCCAACATATGTACTCAGTCTGAAATCCTAAATCTCTGCTACTAGAGGAACGGAAAGATGTTATGGTTAAAGGAGCTGTGTCAAAGTAACCAGTCAGATTAAATTATAAATAATTTCTGGTGAGAGGCAAGATAAAGATACTCCCTGAATGTATGTGTCTTCTGACCAACTCTAACTCACAAGTTTAAATATTACGATTCTGACTATGTGGGATTAAACAAATATGGTTTTTAATAATAAAATTACGGATTTTGTGATAGTGATGGAGGATTCTCTGTGGATGCTGTTTTCTATGGCTTGTAGCGGTTAGGAGCAGTCAGAAGATTTTGGTAGCTTGTAGCGTGGGGACTGTGGAAACAGGATGACTGTGGCATAGTGGGGCCCAGGTTGTTTCCCCACCCCTTCAGCCAGCCTGGTCTCACTGGGAGACCAGAAGCAGTTCCTGCAGGACTCAACCTGCCAGTGTCCCTATCCCATCCTATCCCTATTGCAACAATTCATGTAGGAGGAGAAGAGGAGGACCAAATAACTCACCTGGCTTTGTAGCTCCTCTGATTATATGTCAGGAGTTGCCTGCTGATGTTGGCTGCAGCACAAGGGTGGCTTTGTGGCAGAGCATGGGAGGGTTGTGGCAGGGACCTGCCCAGGTCCTGCCCAGGTGTTGAGGAGGGTCCAGTTGCTATTACATCCCAGCCTTACCTGCCTGTCACTGTGCCATGGATTGTGGAGGCAGGTGGTCAGCCAGGCTTGCTAATGTTGCCTTGCTAACAGTATTCCTCCATCCCTGCAGCTCAGTGGTGGGGAAGGGTGCTTTAATGTTGATTAAAGGAATGGAGCATCTCCCTTATGAGGAAAGGCTGAGGGAGCTGGGTCTCTTTAGCTTGGAAAAGAGGAGACTGAGGGGTGACCCAATTAATGTTTATAAATATGTGAAGGGTGAGTGTCAGGAGGATGGAGCCAGGCTCTTCTCTGTGACATCCAGTGATAGGACAAGGGGCAATGGGTTCAAGCTGGAACACAGAAGGTTCCACCTGAATATGAGAAAAAACTTCTTTACAGTGAGGGTGACAGAGCACTGGAACAGGCTGCCCAGAGAGGTTGTGGAGTCTCCTTCTCTGGAGACATTCAAAGCCCGCCTGGATGCGTTCCTGTGTGATCTGATCTAGATGTTCCTGCTCTGGCAGGGGGATTGGACTAGATGATCTTTTGAGGTCCCTTCCAATCCCTAACATTCTGTGATTCTGTGATTCCCATTTTCAGAGAAAGGCAGCATTGCTAGCTGAGGAGAAGACAGCAATACCATGGTTTCAGCTGGTCCTTTCACTCTGAGTTTATTTGTATCCTGAAAGGGAGGAAACAGAAACTGTGTCCTCCTCCATGGAGCAACTGGGCTGTGCTAGTGCATCCTTCTCTGATATGCAACTGGTACAAGCTACAGAGGGATTGCTGTGGTACCTCAGCTCAGATGTTTTCTGAGGGTTTACGTTACTGTTCACATTATCACATCATCATAACGGAGTGCTGACTGGTACCTAAAGGGCTGGTGGGGAGCTTATCCATGGATAAACTGCAGGCTAGTCTGGTTTTCAGTTGGTGACACTAGGCTCCCTGCTTGAAGGGATGAGGAGGAGAACCTCTGAGGCAGCATTGCATTGGGGAGTTTAAAGAAATTCTTTGCAGAATGTTAAGACAAAGAATCTTTTCCTTGTCCTTTCCCTCATGAATTAAATACTAGATGATTTCCTTTTTTTTTTCAGTAATGGGCAGAGTGTGTGGATGTTTTATTTATTAATGCTGTGCAAAAAATATTGTGGGGGTTATGTATTCTGAAGGTTTGAAAGGCAAAATAATCATTTGTATTGACTGACAAAAATTATTTTGTAGTTTTTGCTATGACAGAGAAGCGTAAGAAGCTTCCTAGGAAATATTTTGTTTCTCCAGCAAGAATGTTTCCATCCTAAGCTTTCAGCACTCATTAAAGAAAAGATAAAGGGGGGCAGGGACATTCAGTCAAGAAAAATTCAGCAACTTTAACAACCATTTGCAGGTATTTGGCAATAGTTGCAATTGTCTGGTATCTGTATTTTTCCAAAAATAAAATACTTCTCACATTTATCCTTTCTAGTGTTTGTCCCCTTGCCATTGTTTCCTTGGCCTCTTTCCTGTCCAGCCCACTTTTTCCACTTCTGTTTCACCTGTCATCTCCTGCGCTGCTCAACCTTGATTTCTCCTCCACCTGCACTTAACCCTGCTCAAGATCCTTTGGCTCATGCCCAGCCCCTAACACACCCTCCTCACCTAAACCATATAACCTCATTTCTCAAGCATTTTGCTTTTCACCTCTGTGTGAAGTTGTATTTCTTCAGTAAACATTTTGGATTGTGTTTTATAACGGTCAAAGAAAAGGCTTCTTTGCACACACCATTTGCAGCCATTTAGCCCAGCTCAATAGTTAACTTTTCAGCGACATGCTAAATAGTCACAAAAAGACTATGATTACATGAAAAGACTATTTTAGTGAAAATAGCTGCTATTCAAATAGAGATATTTCTCAGAGGGGAAAAAAGGGCCAATTACTGTGCTTAGTCACCTACACTGTGAATTCAAATGAACTTCATGTAAAGCAATGGTGTTGCACTAATTTTGCCAAATGTAACTAAAATCAACATCAGTCCCTGTGACTTTCAGCTCAGCTGGCCATAACTGCACTGGGGTTTCATAACATTGTCCTGGTTATAGTTCACAGAACTACAAGATGGTTGAGGTTGGAAAGGGCTTCTGGAGGTCTTCTGGTCCAACACCCCAGCTCAAGTAGAGCCGCTTAGAGCCAGTTGTGCAGCAGTCTGTGAGGACAGCTTTTGAATATCACTAAGCACATAGCTTCACAACCTCTTTGGACAACATACCACCGTCAGTTGGCCCTATACCACCACCAGCTGGCCCTGGGATACTAGCACAGAATCAACACATAACGGACCCTTGATACAGAAACACTACGGCAAAATATAAATAGATCAACCTTTTTTTTTTTTAAACTAAAAATTATTTCTCCCTTAGGAATACATGGTTGGTTGTCTTAAAAATATTGTACTGCAATCTTAGAAGAATGGGGGCTCCAAAACCTTTGAAGAGCTTAAAATTTATTTTTATATATGCACACCCACTGCCCCGCTCTTCCTGATTCACCATTTCTTGGAAAGCAAGTTTGGGCATTTTTGTCTGTTTGAATTACATATATTCCTTCCATTAATCATACTCCAAGCTTTCTGGTAGATAAATTGGTCCTCCTCTATGCCAGGACAGGTTGATGGCCCATAAAATAGATTTTCCAGGGCTATTGCTATGGCTGTGTGATTTATACCAAGGCCCTCCCAAAGTTCTAAAACCACAGTTACTAACAACAGTGGTGCTTCCACACAATACATTGGGATTTAATTGGTCACGTTATTAGCAAACAGTAATGTTTTCTCCAGAAGGTATATGACCTTGCTTTTGGATATCACTATTTTATGTTCCTATGATTTTGCTAGAAAACCAGTCACTCCACCCATTCGTGAAAGCAAATAAATAGTGAACTAAAACCACAAATGCATGCTTTGTGAAGGTTATCTTCCAAGAATTTCACTGGAGGCCCCCAGTCTGTGGATGGAGAGGTGGTGGCTAGGTACAGACTCTGATGTAAAGGGAATTAATCAGCAGCTGTATGCTGCAGCTGGGGATGGTGTGGGACCCCTTCAGGAGAGATGTCCTGCTAATGGCACAACTCTGGCTTCACTGGTGCGTGCAGTTCCCAAGCAGGTGGTGCAGCTGGACCAGTGGCTCTGGAAGAGTGTTGAAAGGCATGTGGGTCACATAGCAGCACTGAGGGTCTGATCAGAGGAGGTGAAGCAGGGACACAATGGTAGGGACAAACGAGGAAGCCTCAGGCGGCTGTGCCAAGAGTCACAGGGCTTTGCAGATATTTCTTCTTTTTCCTTCCAGAAATTTTGTCCAGGTATATTTACTTCAGAAGACTTTAGAAGTCTTCCTCAGTTTCTGAGTGTCTGATAGCCAGAACAGGTTGGATGCTGCCTGTAGGCACTGCTAGGCTGTGGAGCCTCATGTAAGCAGTAGATCCAACTTCCCCAGCATGCTGAGATTGCTACATGTGTGCAGGAAGATTTAGAGTTAAAAGGAAAGTGTTGTCTTTATGCTTCTGAATATGTTAGGATGGACTGCAAATGCCTTGAAAGCATCTGCACATGTATTTCTGCTCAAGTCCAGCAGTTTGGTTTCCTTAATCCTGCAAACATAATTGCAGGTGGACCAGAAAGGCAGTAGCTTGCTTCCCCTGAAATCAGTGTCAGTCTTACCACCGTATTTTGACCTATAAATGTGGTGGGACTTGGCCAAAGGTAAGGTCCTTTTCCTCCTAGTGCCCACTTGCAAGGATAGACCTTGTCTGAGCAAAGCCCGTAAGGCTGTGTGTAACCTGGAACATCTGGCTTTGCCAAAGTGGCCCACATCCTGGGGCCTGGGGGTGACCTTAGCTACCTGGCTGAACTGGGGCTTGGTAATTTATTCTCTTCAATGATCACATTGACTTCAAACTGTTTTGCAAGCCATGGGGCCAACATGAGTACAGACTGCAAGACTCGGCTGTGTAACGGGGAGAGAGAAAGTGTTTTCCAAAGTACAATCTCTGTGATGATATTACCTTGTGTTTAGTGGCAGCACTTATTACAGTGGTATCAGATCTTAGGTTCACCTGGTTCATGTTGCTTCACCCTAACAGTTCGCTGATGCCAGGAGGGTTCAACCCCTTTGGCTTCAGTCTTGCCCTGTGCAGAGCAAACAGCCCCTCTCTTACACTGCCTCCTGGTTATTGTTGGAGCCTTTTTTGGAACCAGCTTCAGCTGGGGTAGTTTTGTGCAGCATTAGCAAGTAGCCTTCACACCAAGTGGTCCAGCAGACAGTGGAAGGGGTGGAAGCAGGTGGCTGGGAGGAGAAGGGGGAAATGAGGAGCAGCTCTTCCTTCATTTGCCAACAGCAGGCGGCTGTGTCTGCAGAGACTGTCTCATGTCTCTTCACTTTTAGAAATATGAGCAGACCCAAGCTGTACTTGAGCAGGAGCCCACCTGAAACCCAGCAATCCACCAAGAAGGAAATTTTTTTGAGTTTCTCCTCAAGAAGAGTAGGAACTGTATATTTTCGTTAAATACGAAGTCTGGTTGTTCAAATATTCCTTGTGTTTTCAGCTATGCACAAAATCCTTTGCCAGTGGATGTGGTGCTAGCCAGTCTCTTCACTTGTTGGCCCAGAGTTCTTCTGGGCCAGATGACTGCTGTGAGTCATATGTGTGTCGTTATCAGTGCTAGTAAAAAAAAGGGGGTGGCAGGGACACAAAAGGGGGGGGAAAGGCAAATGGAGAGGCTCATCTGCCTCAGATGAATAGGAGGCAGGTGTAAACTTGTTTTTTAATGTACATTCAAAATATCTGCCATTATTAAGTAAATAAAGGGACCTGAATTGGAAGCATTCGTCTTGCTTGGCTGCATTTTGGTAAACGGCAGTTCTGCCCCGAAAATTATTATTTTTAGGTTTTTGCTCCAACAAAGACAAATAGGGGATTCTGCTGAAGTGGAAGCGTCTCTCCAGATTAACATGGGACAAAGGATAATTAAATCCCAGCACCTAAAGATGCAGGGAGGGGTAGGGAGTATTAGCATTGGTGTTCACGTACTTGCTAATGTCTGTCTCGTCTCCATAGGAAAATGAAAATTAATAATGCAGTATTTTATATTTTAATTATTCCATACCCATGTTTAATTGCAGTTTGTAAACCACGAATCATATCTTCTAGTCATTAGTATACAAATGAATATACTGCATTTTATTTTCTGGTTGTTTTTTGTTATAGATTAACATGTCCTTTTGAGACAGCTTATTGGTAATTGCTAAAAATCATTTTCAGATTAATGTACACATCTTATAGATGTGTAAGAGAGGCCTTGAAAGGAACGTGTTTGTGGAGCTTGGGACCAAACTGCTCTTTGTGTCTTCAGAAGTGAACCCTGCGTGAGCCAAGTAACCTGCCCATGGCACACCTAATGCACTTGCGGAGAGGGGAATAGCACCCAGGAGAGCAAAAGTCTGCCTGTTCTGGTCTCAGGAATGAGTGAATTACTGAACACAGACCAATTTTCAGTCATAAGTAATATATTAACATCTGCACTACACCATAAGCATTGCCCTTTTGCCCTTAGTAAAACTAGAGAAAGTTCACCTTTTAAATTGTATTCAGATTTATAATTGAGCGTTTTGAGTGATGGCTTCATCTACTGCAAGCAAAAGGCAGTGATTTACAACGTGTGTCAGTAGAACAGTGTTACGTGAGGAGAGATTAACGTTCATAATTTCCAACTCAACAGTACTTATTATTCTGAGTTATTTGTTTTAATGCAAATGCTCTGTCTTAAATACTGTGCTTTGTCTTAATTAGATAAAATAATCCCTCCTTGCTTGGGTAGTCCCCTAAATTAGTGACTGGTGTAACATTCTCAGGATCATGCTTTTTGCATTGTTGAATCCATACTGATTGTACAAACGGAAAGAAAAAGAGAAGAAACTGGTCTCTTACACATGTGGCACAAGCCGCATAGCTTCAGATTGAAATTCCTCTGTCCGGATTCGTTTCCAGTTGTTCATTTCAAGAGGAGGCTCCTGTAAGCATCAGTGGGCTCAGATCAGGCTTCCCCTGGTTGAGCAGCTTCTGCATTGTGCTTTTGGGGAATTTCTGCACTGTAGAAGTGGCGTCAGTAGGGAGTTAACCAAGGAAGCATGAGCCTGACCCAGTGTGCAGCTGACATAATGAAGAGAGTACACTAAAGCAAGGAAGGAAGATCTGGGACTGGTCCCCTGTGCTGGCAGCAATTACTCACCAGCCCTTTGGCTGGATGGGTCTGCGGTGCAATCAGGATATGTGATTGCATCTCAGGTACTTACACTTAAACTGGTTTTAATCTAATCGAGTCAGCTACCATTAGCAGCAGAGCCGCGGTGATGCGGGCTTCAGCCGCTGAGCGTGCAGCTGAGGTGCAGCCTGCACTGAAACTGGTGTTTCCATGGCTCCGCAGCTAGTGGGCATGGGGCCAAACTCCCTTCCACATGTGTAGTTCTGTTAAACTCACTGGGACTGCTTCCATGAGGGAAGAGCAGCAAAATTCGGCTGCGCACCATAGCCATATTAAAATTGCTTGGCAGTGGAGAGGCAGCTGCATTTGCAGTAGGACTGCCTGGGAGGGATGGACAACCAGCCCTCCTTGGTATCAGGTCCTCCCTTCACAGAAGGAGAAACTGCTTTCCGGGACTTGTCCATTGCAGCTGAGGCCTGTGTCTGTGGTGAGGTTTGTTTTGCTTCCTATTAGCCATTAAAAAGATGTGTATAGCCTGGGCCTGAGCAATTTTGCTGTATACTCAGTGGAGGGGAGTGGATTATACATCTCAGATATTTCCTACAGGTGCTAAGGTGTGATAACTTACCCACCAGACATACTAATTTCTGTCCAGACAGCATGGATCCATCTTGCTCAAACCAGATGCCCCAATTTTGGATAGTTTCAGCTGAGGGTGAGATGAATCCAGGGAGGAAACTTAAGGCTTTCTGGTAGCAGCTCTGTACTGCCCCGGGGTCCAGCCAGCCCCCAGCACCCCCAGGGAGTCCCTTCCCTTATGACTTAGGGTGTCCTGTGCTGGTTTTTTTGGCCCCTGTGGTAACACAGGCAGAGGGATTTGGGGGGCAACAATAGCAAATAAAACAGAGTGCTGGAAACTTCCTGTCATCCTCGAATATGAGATTGAAATGAAATTCATGTAAAAGGTTTCTGTAATTTATGTGGAAAAGTGAGTGGTACAGTTTTTCTAGCAGTGCACGGCAAGATCTTTTGAAGGTTATGGTGCTTCAAAAAATAATGACATTTTGAGAACTGACAACAACTTTGTTAGTAACACAGCTCCTCCTAGGGGTTTGGTACATAGTGCTAGAAGGATAGATGTCTGGAGATTTTGTACATTCATTTTCCCCTCATTATTCAAGAAAAAACTTTCAGCTACTGGGGAGAAGGGTTGTTGGTATTTTCTCAGTGCCGGGTTTTTCTCCAGTGGTGGTATTGTTTCCGGTCCCTTTAATACAAGGGGAATTATGGGATTGTGTTGTGTATCAGCCTACAGCATTGCCAAAACCTGACATAGGATTTGCACAAAGTTCAGAGTTGATATTAGGAGCTCTATCTGTAATATTTAATAGGCATCACAGTGAAACCTTCCTGGCCTCTGGTTCCATGATAATTTTGAAACTCCCATTAGACTTGTTGAATGTTGTAACTGAAGTTCATATATCTTAAATGCACCTTTTGGGCTGCATGCAATTTTATGCTGCAAAAAGCAGAGGAATTTCAGAATCTCTTGTTCATGAAACTCCTGGATGATTTCAGCAGTTCTGAATGAAGTAATTTGGATGAAGGTTTTCAAAGCTCTGGAAGAGGTTTAAAATACCATTAATGGAAGGTGAATATTGAAGTTATCAGCCCTATGTTTTAAACCCAGAATTGACTTCTGCTGCCTTTGCAGAGTTAGGATTTCACCCTGAAGTCGTACTGATAATAGCTAAAACCTCGTCGGTCCTCTTTCCCTTCTACATGTTACAGGTTAAGCCAAGAAAGCCTGGATGAAATAAAGAAATACCTGTCAGTGTCTTTCCACTTCATTTTTTGCAGGCAGAGAAGAGTTTGGCCAACATTTTTTGGTTGTGTTTCCATTTAAACAAGCACTTCTTCTCCAATTAGGTGTAGAAATACTGACAAAGCATGAGCAAAACAGTTCTCTGGCTAGTAGCAGAAACTGTCTGGAATCACGTAAAACAGTGTCCAAAAAGTCTGAACAGGCATACAAACTTTCAGTTGCTTGTCTAGCCTGTTAAAAAGATTGCCCATTTTATATCATGAGCTTTTAATCTCATGCATCCAAAAGCAAGACTTTCTTAGGCAGAAAAAAACAAGGCTGACAACCCGTATCTGGGATATGTTATAATGTACTTGTTCAAACTGTGTTGCATTATTCATCTAGAAGTAAACAGGAAGTCAAACACTTGATTCCCTTCTTCTCTCCAAAGCCATTAAAATCTTTAATTACGTGTTTTAAAAAAATCTCACTTGATTTTTTTTTTTTAGAGAGCATACAAAGCTATGTGATCAGTCAGCTCGGACTGGAGAAAATATAACCTTTGTTGGATTCTCAGTATCACAAGACAAATGCACAAGGGTTGGAGTACAGTCATAAGGTAACTTACTCCATCAGCCTCCAGCTTTTGAATCTCCACAAAATGTAGTTTCACAAAGTATTTTTGCTGGTTTTGTATTGTTGTCTGTAGACTCCTACTTGTATTAAACTCCATACAAGTAGACAGGAAAATTTCGCTTATTTTGGCAAGCAGTTGATTAGATTTCTCTGAAATATTTTAATTGGTGTTATCCCATCCATGAAAGGCACTACAGGAGGGGCATAGAGATCTCATGCTAAACTGAAGGAGAAACAATAGCATCGGTTCCTTCTGTGCTTAATCTGCTTATTAAAAATTATTCTAACTCCTACAAGATTCATTTGTAAAACATCCTCCTATCTCCTCATAAGTTGGAATATGAACACCAGAAGTAAAATCAGCTTTAAAGTGCTTTATTTTTCTTTCATGTATTTACTTAGATGCTTCTCACAGTACACAGTGAAACTAAATTGTTTCACTTCATATTCCTTGCTTGGTTCCATTTAGTAGTTTTTTTGTTTTTACTTGATTCTCATGGTCTAATGTGGTATTGTCTTGGTTCCTTTATACAGAAGAAAAAAGGTGGGGGTTTTGGGAGGTTTCTTTCGTTGTCTGGGTATATATTTTTTAAAATGTTATTGTATTTTTAGTTTCTATTAATGTGTATTTTGTGTTCTTTGAATGTAATAGGCATTCCCAAAATATTTGTGTTCATATCAGGCTACATAATTTTTTTCCTGTTCTGACTGTGTCGCTATTGTTTCAAAAAACACAGTTTTGAGACTCAAACAAAGTGGTATACACCCTTTGAAAGGCTGAAATTAGTCTTTGAAGTGCAGTGTGATATGGAATTGACAGCCCTTTGAAACAAACAAGGCTGGAGATGTGGCTTGCAGAAATCCTACCGCATGCAATCCATTTCTGGTGCCTGGGTTTCAGGGAAGTGGGTCAGCAGATTGTGCCAATGGATAAAATATGTGGATAGGATTGTTTGGTTGCTTTGGTTTTGGGGATGGGGCAGATTTGTGTTTCTTCTCTCTCTTTTGTCACAGGCAATTTTATTTTCTAGATTATTGGTTCAGTGTTCTATTTGTTTTCAAATCAGAATACTACATTGCTTTTATTACAAGTTGTACTTACTGTATGTATTTGTATTATTCATAACATGATGTAAAAAGTATACATAAAATAGTATGGGTAGGAAAAAAAAAGCTCATGCACTGCCTGATAACTAAACGTAGAATCATAGACTGGTTTGGATTGGAAGGGACCTTAAAGATCAACAAGTTCCAACCTGCCATGGGCAGGGACACCCTCCACTAGCCCAGGTTGCTCAAAGCCTCATCCAGCCTGGCCTTGAACACCTCCAGGGGTGGGGCATCTACAACCTCCCTGGGCAACCTGTTCCAGTGTCAAGACCTGTAAGCTACGAAATTTCATAAAGTAATGCTTGAATCCTATGGCAATATGATTTTAAACAAATATTTCTTGAATAAAGTGGGTGTCTAGGAAAGGTTTTTCTCTCTCCAAAACTGAATAACAGCAGTATAAGATAACAGTTAATACCCATCTGAATAATTCCTTTTCACCTGCCATTCTCGCAGTACTTTACAGAAATGAATAAGTAGCTTTTCTCACTGGGTTTATAGGAGGAAGTTGTCTGTATCTCATACACACCTTACACATGGTTATAATTTCCAGAGCTGTCACTCAATTTTTGCTTGATAGTAATTTAGCCCATGGGAATCCTTCTCACTTATGTTGCTCTTCCCTTTGTTAACATCAAAAAAATCAAGAGCTGGGTAACTGGCACCAAAACCTTGTTTCTATAGAAAGGCAGAATTTCCTTCTTGCCTTGTGCCTCCACCCTGGAGCATCATTACATTTCTGCACAGACAGAGAAAGCTGGACTTATCCTTCATGCATGCACCTTCACCTCTGCTGAGGCTGCTGCTCCTGTTGCAGCCCCCCTGGTTTCTAGGGATGAGCCTCACAGACAGGTTTATCTTCTGCCACAAGAAGGCAGCAACGTTTTCCCCCTAATATCCTTGGAGCTGGATTAAGTAGTGACCAAGAACAGGCCGTATATCTACTTTCCAGTCTCTTAAAGCCATTTATTCCTATTACTGTGACTTTTTGGCATCAACTTGTTTTCACTGGATGAGTTAAGATCATTATCAAAATGCAGCGAAATTAATTCAGGAAAGAACATGCAAAGGAAATAAAGTATGCTAATCCCAGGGAATTACTTTTTCATGGTTCAAATAAAAGCGGACTCCTCTTTTTTTTTCTGCTTTTTATTTCACTTTTATGGCTGCAATTTAATATCTTAGGCCACTAAGTGTAAGAACAGCTTACATGTTTCACTGGCAACTGTGGAGGTCTTAATGTGACTATATCCTCACCTTGTCAGAGAGGTATTAAGAGACCTATGACAGATGTCCTGGTTCTATCAGAATTAAACAGGGTGGAAGAGAACATGGCATGGATATTGTAACTGTTTTATGCCTGGTTTATGCCTTTTTTTTTTTTTTTTGAGGTTTGTAAATACAAGCAGAGTCAGGGACCAGTAACACTGGCTGAGTTGAGAAAATTCAGAAAAATCAAGGGTATATATTGGATCATAATCTGAGTAATATATGGGGATCCTACAGGACCTTAGGGTAGATAAGAGTTTTATGACTTTTAAGAACACTTTATATTGCCTTGTGGAGCACCAACAAAATTTGATTTTGGGCTTCAGGACAGAGGTATCTGTGATTCCTGTTCTGTGAAAACCAAGCTGCATCACTGTGAGGGACCATAGCGTCAGTGCCAAATTAATTTCATTCCCCTTGTGTTTACATGTTGAGTGGGTGAGAGCAAACATTTCAGCACTTTTGAATTCTTCTAGTTACTTGCTGTTTAATGCTCTTATCAGACAAACTGTAAATAAGGGTGTAATTAATTATTCTCTACTTACATGACAAGTTTCATATAAGTTCCCATCTCCCTGGGAGTCTGTTATTTACCTGACTGTGAGTGGAAATTACTGCAGGGCTATCTGGAGACTACCTGGAAGATGAACGTGAGTTCTGCATTCAGTTGTACATCCTTTCCTACCTGATAGCTAGATTTTGCTGAAGACCTCACATAAAGAAGAATTTAGGAGACACTAGCTCCTATAATTGCAGCTGGCTCATTTTTACTTGCCTGGTAGAATTAACATATTGTACGTTCTTTATTCCTAACTAAACTTCTGCATAAGAAAGTTGCCAGATTCATAGCTCTGGAGACAAAATCCCCATGCCTATCCACACTGAAGATGTCGCTGAAAGTAATGCCAACTCCACATGCTGCAGTTCTTTCCCAGAGGGCATTTTCTTGGGGTGAATCAAGTAGAGATCCTCCATCTACTCCTGCCATTACTATTGGAAAATAAGTGTTCTCAGGGTCAGGGGCTGCATCGTGTCACTGCATGGGTCATTTGTGCCGTACATATGAAACATCAGCAAATTTAATTTTCTTCTCCAACAGTAGTAGAGAAGCAGCCTGTTTTTTCAGTTCCCTGATTTTGGCCCCTTTCTGCTTCCTGAAGTTCTGTAAAAAAATATTTTAGGCGTAAAATCGGAAGTGACAAAAGCTAGTGAGAAAATTCATCCAGAAAGTGAGACAGAAGAGGCATTAAGACATTTGCAAGAGAGGAAAGGAGAGAAGTGACTAGTTAACCTTTTGCTTTGTAATTTTTGTGGCTTTGCCTTGAAATTTGGTGCATCTTCCAAACTTTAAAACAAAGATCTAATGCATGAATAGATACAAAAGTATTTTTTTCCTTTCCCTGGACTTTAATGTTTGGGGGGAAAAAAAATAATTTTTACACAATTTCTCCTATAGTACTGTAAATTATAAGTAGTTATGTAGAGACCGTAGAAACCTTAATTAGACACTGCATTAATAACTACTGTAATCTTTATAAATGCTTTTGGATGACCCAAGTGTTCAATAAGTAAACCTTTGTACAAAATTTTTCCTGAGTGAAGTTGGTAGGAACATTGCCATTGACTTCACTAGAGGTAAGACTTTACCCTGTAGCTTTTTAGTATGCAATCAACCTAATTTAAGGTTGTGTGACACAATTATTTTCTTATCTTCCTCCAGCTATTCTGTCTGTTTTGTTATTACATACTGCTTCTCCAGGCACTGGAAACAAGACCGTACTTCTAACAGATATTGAGAGATTTGGGGCTTTTCTTAACAGAATATAGAAGACATTCAACGTGTTAATAGTCCACCGTGATCTGAAAATACTCTTTTTTTTTTTTTTAGAAATGGAGTTAACAGTTAAATATCTTAAAGGGTTTCCATTTTGGTCAGTTGGGCTTAATCTAAAAAAATATTGCAAAGAATACGACTGGGTCTTTACTGGGATTGTCATTTTGGTTTTCATTTGTAAAGGAAGGAGATTCATTGACCATCTTATTGGTATCAAATATACATTTCTTGCCATCCAAACACAGCCATCTTCAACTTTTGGATGACAGGGAGAGGCACTGACTTCTCATCTTCTCACCCTTTGCATCTTTAATACCTCACTATGGAGGAACACCGGTTTGTCATTTTGTCCACCTGAATCACTCAAATAATTTAGTTGTGGGATTTCCCTTCCTCTTTCCAGTTAATTTTTGCAGGTCACTAACCTATTGCAGGGAAGCTGGCTACCTCTGGTCTGCTGTTCAGCTTAGTAAGCAGTCGGGTGGCCTCCACCAGACAAGAGGGCTCTAGGGCTCTTTTGAATTTAATAAAAGGATGGCTTGGAGCCAGAAATTCTCTGGAAGTTCCTACCAGAAACTGAAAAGCAGCACGGGGAGGGAGGGTGGAGAGGAGTGGAGTTTGATCTGTGCTCTTGAATGAATACATGGTAGATAATATACAGTAGGATACAGCCATCCATATGGGAACCACATGGTACATTGTCTTTGCCAATAGCTTTCCCATTTCCCTAATAGCTTGGATGTGAGATTTCCCCAATACCTCAGCTGTACTGCGGAGGTTTAAACCCTGTTGGAGGTGGTCTCCAAGACTGAAAGACAGATGCTGTGCATACGTCCAACTCGTTTGGTCCTCTTCTGGTCTGCCTGATCAGCCATTATTTCCACCACAAGCACGGCTCTGCAGAGGAGGCTCTGTAAGGACCAGCTGGTGTGGTAAAGCCAGCTTCTACGCTCCGCTGTTCCCAGTTTTCTAGATCTTTCTCTTCACATAAACTGGATATTCACGTAAGTGTACAGAAACAAAAGACAAAAAAAAAAAAGACAAATCTACGTCTGAATGCTTCTTGAAAGGGAATAGGTAAATGAAGTAGAGGCAAAGCTTTACAGAACAGAAATAGGCTAAAGAAAAGTGGCTTGCCCAAAGACAATTTAACCATCTCAGTTCAGCTTAGAATAAAACTGCGTGGAAAATAAAAAACACAGAAGTGAAATGGGTTAGCCTTCCGGTGTGAGGACAGAGCTGTGAGGCTGCAGCAAACCAGCACATTTGCACATCACCAGACAACAGGAGGCAGCCAGACGAGCATTTCTCATTTACCTGCATGCCAGGGCATGATCCTCTCCAGTTTTCAAGTTTTATGGGAAGTAGGTCCTCAAATCTCACTGCAAGTCAGCTGTCCAATATCCTCCTCTGCAAATCTCATTTTACATGAAGCACACAGCCACAGAGGGCCAAAAGCAACACCCCTCGGGTAACAGCACTCGTTCAGCATACTGCGCTCTGTGCTCAGGAGTTCACCCAAAGAGCAATTGAGGTTTAAACTGGCA
Source organism: Pterocles orientalis (assembly GCA_011057875.1). Taxonomy (NCBI): domain Eukaryota; kingdom Metazoa; phylum Chordata; class Aves; order Pterocliformes; family Pteroclidae; genus Pterocles; species Pterocles orientalis. Next base: position 291,810 of record WKFP01014060.1, on the reverse strand, counting down.
GTACCAATGCTGATGTGACAACAGGCTTTATTATTATTTAAGGCTGTGATTTTAATAATAATTTCCACAAAACAAAATTTAGTGAGAGAGAAAATAATGTTTTACATGGGAAAGGGAGAGCCACTGAATGAAAATGCTAAATTCCTGTCAACCCTTCGGCGGTAAAAGGACATTTTAGAAGCTTCAAAGTTCTCTGTTATTGTATCTGAATTTGCATTAATCTCTTATCCCAGGAATGAAAATACCAAATGCCTCAAGCCACAAAATACTCTCAATGTATTTGATTTCACTGTACAAAGAAGGAAGCATTGGAAATCTCAAGGAGATGAGAGTGGTCACCAGGGACTCAACTCTGATTTCCCTTAGAAGCTGGCACAGCAAAGGTGTAAAATGGCTTCAGATGAAGTTATGAAATAGTTTTAAAAAAAACCCCAAAACCCAAACCCAACCTCATGAATGAGGGATCTTTAAACCATCGTCCTATGATGTAAATTAGAATTTCACCAATATTCAGAAGCAAATTTTATGATTTAACTTTTATGTGGATTAGGTCACGGACTCTCTGACCTTCACTCTCATAGTTCAGGGACTGAGTACTCCTATTTGCGCTGCATTTGGCTCTTCTGTTAAGTTACACTCATTCGTCATTTTTCAGGCCACTAAATGGCCTTCAGCTTCTTCTGAAGGTCGGGAATATGACGAAGGTTGCAATAAAGTAGCACTGTTCCAAAATATGCTTTTAAAATTAGCATTAAATCGTGGAGCAGCTGCAAAGAGGAAGGGATCATAAACATTATTGGGCACTTTTAATTACAGTAAAAGACAGTTCCAGGTTATATTATCGTGTCCTTCCCTCTGTTGAGCATGAGTCTTTCTGGAGTAAAACTATAATATTGAGCCCTATCAATGTAATCTTACTTGAAATCATATACCTCTGGAAGCCAAATCCTGTTTGCTTTCAAACCCAGGTAGACATATCAGCATCAATAGAAATATCAAGTAAATTAAGTGAAAGAAATGTGACACTTGCTTTTTTTGGCATGAAGTGAACAATGCAAATGACTATAATTTTCACTTTCTAAATATTCATGAGGAAAAGCTTAGCTTCTGTGACACATACTAAAACTGGGTCGTTTTGTTGAGTTTTTGTACCAAACTCTGGGGAAATTCATGGGAAGGAAGATTTAAAAAAAAAAAATCTGCAAAAATGGTTTTATCTGTGGCTTGTCTTAGTATGCCATCTGTTCACATTCCTTGGGTCAGACCCTGGGGTTTGAACACTAACTTGACTTGTGTTTAGACTGCTGAAGTGACAAGCCTGGACTCCAGGTCTGCTGACCCAGTTCTCTCATCGGAAAGATCTCCTTCCCTTGCAGAGTGAGCGATATGTCTGTGGTGGGGCAAATCTGTGCTCTGCTCCTTACGTGATCTGAATGAGCTAGTATTTTTTGTATACTTTGCTTTTCAGGCCACTTACCAAGTGATTTTTTTCCTGCTTCTCTGCCATGTGCATTTATCTTTAGACTGACTTATTTCTCCGCAACACCAGTATTTATCTGCTGGTTCACAGACTGATTTCTCGTGCACAAAACCAAAACAAAGCTTGCTGGAGTTTCAAATGAAGTGTAAGCAGGCAGCTGAAGACTAGCAGCTATATGCCTACCCTGGCCTATGAAATAAGCAGGGAGAATGGACTCCTGTCATTGCTAAGAAGGACTGGTCTCTTGGTTGCTCTGCTTCCTTCAGCCCTGTTCACTTAATATCTGCCTAGAGAGTCAGCACACACTTAACACAGCAAATAGAAAACCAATGCCCTTTACTATGCAGCAGCAGCCAGATGTCTGTATGGGATATTTGTACCCCATTGCAAGGATTTTGCTACGTGGTTGTATTTTCTCTTTTGAAAGTAGACAACCTCAGATGCATGTATAATAACTGGACACAAATGGCTGGGTTACCTGCTTCCATGGGGCACATGAAATGGGACCCCATCACAGCTGCACCATCGGAAGTACCAGAGTGTAAATCCTGGTCCTACCTTGGCTCCCTCTGATCAATACTATATTACATGTTAATGACGGTTTCAAAATGGAAAATGTGGTAGTTTTACTTCAGGCTACTTGTTGAGAAATGGAAAGCAGTGTTGGGCACCTCGAGTACTGTGTTCAATTTTGGGCCCCTCACTGAAAGAAAGACATTGAGGCCCTGGAACGCGTTCAGAGGAGGGCTACGAAGCTGGTGAGGGGTCTGGAGCACAGGCCTTATGAGGAGCGGCTGAGGGACCTGGGATTGTTCAGCCTGGAGAAGAGGAGGCTCAGAGGAGACCTTATTGCTCTCTACAACTTCCTGAAGGGAGGTTGTAGTGAGCTGGGGGTCGGCCTTTTCTCTCGTGTAGACAGTGATAGAACTAGAGGCAATGGTTTCAAATTGCGCCAGGGGAGATTCAGGCTGGACATTAGGAAATATTACTTCTCGGGAAGGGTAGTCAGGCACTGGAATGCACTGCCCAGGGAGGTGGTGGAGTCACCGACCATGGGGGTGTTCAAGAAACATCTGGATGTTGTGTTGAGGGA
>WKFP01014060.1:241414-287738 GCA_011057875.1 Pterocles orientalis | reverse complement strand
TTTTTTTTTTTTTTTTTCTCTCTCTCTTTAACAAGAATATATGCCCTAGGGGTGATAGAAAGAAAAAAGTATTTTGTTGGGAAATTTTTGTTATAGGTTCATTCTCCCACTTATTAAGAAACCCAGTGAAATGTGAAAATTTTCAGCCATCTCATTTCGCTTATCTGTCAGCATCCAGACTCCACGCTGAGGTCATTAGAATCTCAGGTGTATTACCTCACTGCAGTCTGTTGCTATGGAAATAGCTCCAAGCATCTTCAGTGCCTTGGCTGTGTACATCACCAGCATCTTGGCAGGAAAGGCTGCGTACAAGAGAGCAAAATTTAGTTTTAAAACACACCAATACAAATTAAAATATTTACAAGTATTTTGGATTCTTCACCTGCCTGTAAATCCACCCATTCTCGGTGGTGATTTTATGTAGATGTGTTTGCTTCTTGCCTGCCTGACTTTTGTCCCTTACATTTCTGTGAAAGTGATTTCTGAAGAAAAGGAGTGGCTTGTACAGAAAATAACAATCATAAACAATCATATAAAGAAAAAGTTTTTTCCTTCCATTTGTCTTCCAAATTTCTAGGTATTCCTACGCATGTCTCCCAGCGATACAGCTGTGCAAGCACTGCATCTTAGACTGTATTTAATAATAGATCAAGCTGCAGGTAGTGTCATGTTCCCTGAATTTACTGTTTTTACTTATTCTCTTCATACTGCACTGGTAATTATTGGATGGCTTAAACATAGCTGCTCTTCTAGGCTGTCTTGCGTCTTTCATTTAAGGATCTTCAAGAGCTTTATACAAGACTGAATTAGGCTGCTCTTACTTCTTTGAGGGAATATGGAAGAATTATCACAATATTCTGTCTGCTGTAGCTGCTGACTCTGTGGCTTACAGCAATAAGCCTTGGTTTAAAGGAGAGTGGAGCATTTTATGTGTGTGGACTATCTGAGCATGTGGTGTGGCCCCACGACAGCTAGGAAAGGTGACAGACCAGGGTGGACAATGATCCCAGGCTGACAAGTGTCCCCTGGAGAGCTATTTGCAGCTGGATTGAAATTGAAGGCAGCTGTGAGGGCTGATCTTAAGTTTCTTGAAGACTGAAGTGCTCTCCTCTCTTTCACAAGCTTCAGGGCTGGGAGAGACTAAAGGTGACATAAAACAGAGAGGGGTGGTTTTTTTGCATGGGTTTGTGTTCCCCCGCCTCCTGTACCTTACTTTAAATATGAGGTAGCATTCTTCCAATTACCCTGGTGGTGAAAATTTTAAATATTTTTACTAGAGAAAAACAGCTAACTCTTATACGTAGGAAATAAGCTGGGTCGTTAGCAGAGGCACCTTCTCTGTGAGGGAGATGCACAGTAAGTGTCCATTACCTGTGCACTGTCTTTGCCTTTCTGCTCCCACACCGTTCCCTGTTGCCACTAAAATTTTGAAGTCCTTTAATTTTCTTTATTTGTTTGTTTATTACCCCCCCTTTCCCCCAAATGCCTTTCAGGAAACCCCAGACAATGCAGTGAGCAAGACTCTTGGTTTTAATCTGCCTGTTTTGGGATGTGCAGTGTGCAGTCCTCCTGTCATTCCCTGCTCATTTGATTGTGCTTTAAGCTTATAAACTTCTGTTTGGTACAGTGCTCTGGAGACTTGCTAGCAGCCAGCTAATAATTTCTGTAATCCTGTCTCCCAGACTCAGGAGTGTGGGCTATGTTCAGTTTCCACCTTTACTCAGTGTGATCGCTTCCAGTGGGGTTGGACAGATGTAACAGAGAGACAAATGTCATCTACACAGCTCGACAGACCTTGCAAGGTTCTTCTGTTAGTAACCTGTGTGTTGATGATCGTCAGCGGGTTGAATTAGCACAACAGTTTCCTAGTGCACCTGCCTGGCGGTTGGTGTAGGTAATTGGCTCATCTAGATCAGCAGGTTGGCTGAAACAGCAGCTGTGCAGCCTGAGATGATATAAAGCCCCATAAAATCCCCTAGAGTACAGGAATGTTTGATACCATAGTGGAGAAGTTTGCAGGTTTTCTTTCTAACCCTTGCTAGTGCTAGGTGTAGGCTTTGAAGCTGTGAGATTACCTTGGGCTCCACTCCCCCCTCCACCGCCCCTTTTCATGCACCTAACACACACAGGTTTTTCCCCTGGATTGTTTTAAGCATAATTGGATTGGAGAGGGGTGGTAAGGCTGAAGGAGTAGTAGTAGAAAACAGAAATATCTTTCCTTCTTAACATCCGAGTCTGAATCTTGCTCTTACCCAAGCACACATTTTATGCTTGCACTTGAAAGAGAAGACTTTTTCAAGCTTTAAAATACCCTAGAGAAGAAAATGCTGGATTTTTATTGCCTTCTCTTTCATTTATCATTTTTAAGATGTACAGAAAAGAAACTATTGGCGAGATCCTTGCCTGATAGTGCCTGGCAGTACTTCACTGTCTTTGAAGAGTCTCTGTCAAGTTACACCCAGTATGATCAGGCTCATTTTGGAAGGAACTGTGCAAAGAAATTATCATGGAGTGAGATGTTCGAGTTTGTGATGATGCAGAATGTTGCACCTAATATTTAGTAAAGGAGTTCAGCTTGGTATTCGATGCTTTTGCAGAATATGACATTGGGTATGATGGAAAATTATACACACTTTGTAGAGTTTAAGAAAAATATTATAAAAATAATTCTGGTAGCTGCTACCTTAAATTCCTGAGTTGGTTGGTGAGATGCAGAGTTTTCACTTGGGTTGTAAATAGAAGGCATTGATATCATGCTTATTGTGTTTGAGCTATATGTGTCCCCAAGATATCCGTATTAACCCATATCACCCACCCCAAAAAAAGGGGAGTTGGGGGAGAGCAGTGTTTGCTCCCAAAATGCTGACAGTAAAGCCCTTATCTGCAAGCATTTGTTAATAGACTAGAACCGTGCATTCATAGGAATTCATTCTGTGAGGAAGGACACCCTTCTTGGGGCATGTCTTTCACTGCCGGTATCTTGCAGTGAATGAAAATGACAGTCAGGGACTGGAAGAGAATTGCCAAGACTGAACAACAGCTTTTGTTTGTTGATTAAATCCTGCTTGTGAGGAAATCCTCAGGAGTTTAACACTAAAGTTTGTGGGTGTCGTGGCTTCTTCCACTAACTTTTGTGCTGATGTACAAGCATGCAACTCTGACAAATAGAAACTTCTTTTTTTGAGGATTTTTTTTGAGGAAATGTTGACTACTGCAGGTATCACTAACGTTAATTAGTAGCAGTAATAGAGACATAAAGTGCAAGCAAAAAAGACCATAATCTTCCAGCATCTTTGCCTTATAGTTGCTTCACAGAGCTTTAAATAATTATATTAAGTACCTACAGGAGACTGTCATGCCAAGCTCCTGCTGATGCTGTTGTCGGTGGAGCTATACAATGGCAGGAAATGGTGAGCAGTTGTTTTCAGCAAAGAGCTCTTGCGTAGACATACAGTACTGACAGACATAATTGAAAAAAATCTACATTTAGAACAGACTTGAATGAGAAAGGTACTGAATTTGCCAGCAGGAATTAATGAAGCCTGTATTATTAGTGGGTTTATTAACAGAGACGTTAAGAAGTCAAAACTGACTTTGGGCGAATTAATTTTGTATCCTCAGAGATGAATTAGGCTAGTGACATGCAAGGATTAGGCATTGAACACCACATAATGATGTGGACATCTATTTTTCTGTCTGTTCTTAGTTTACTGTATGCTTGCCACTTTCCAGTCATATTGCTCTATCCCACACAAACCTGCATCTAAGAAAACTATGTGTAAGAGAGTAATAGAATATGCTGTCTCCAATGTCAAATGCCTTGGAAATGGATCAACCTGATTCTACTTTTATTTCTGTTTAAAATGTGTCATATTTACTTATAGAACTATACTGTGTTTTTCTTCTTTTTTGATGCAGAAGGAAAGCCAAGATCTAAACAAGAGTTTAAGGAAGGGGAAAAAACACCACCTTCCTCCTTTACTAACACTGTAAATCTAAATTACAGAAATGCAGGCAGATCAAGTGCAGGGCCATTTATTTCCTTCAGCTGTCAAGTTTGGAGCTTTTTGTTTATGCTTACTGGGGATGAAGAATGAATCCATTTTTTAAGAACTCTGTATAAAACACTAGGGTATCAGTTCTGATCCTGTGGGGTTTTTTTTACGTTAAAATTTTCACTGAAGGCACGAGGACAAAGAACAACTCAGAATCGGGCCCATAGCCAGAAATATGTGAGAACTTAAAAGCCAAGCAGAATAATTGGGTCTTTGCTAACAAACTGACAGAAGCTGTCATAGATAATCAGATTAACATGGCAGAAAGCCCTGAAAACAGTGACAAAGTAATGTTCATTTCTTACCCACAGGAAACTTCAAATTTAACAAGCCAAAGAACAGGCTAGCTGTGCGTAACGTCATTATCAAAGCCAAAGCTATGTTTGCTGTCACACCTATATCTCTCTCTCTCAAACCTTTTGAAGAAATAAACACCTATGGGTGCTTTTCAGAGAAACCTCATCATTTATCCCTTAGACTCATGCACCACCCTTTATTCCACCCTTCACAGCCCCATCTGCCTGCTCTCATTTTGCAGAGCTGGTGCGCTGTGGTTACAGCCAGAGCTGGACCACAATGGAAGGTGATGGCCATCTGAACCCCCTCTCGGAGTGGCATATTCTGAAATAACTGTAAAAAGTGGCAAGTGTTTATTCAGTATTTTTAGCATGGCCTGAGCGTGTCGGAAAAATGTTCTCCCAGAGCTGTTGTCTGCTGATAAGATAACGTATGCAAAAGACTTGTGTGACCTCTTTGATTGGGGCTTTCTTAGACAGAATTAAGATAGTAGGGAAGAAGAAAAGGGTAAAAAAAGCAGCAAAAAGACAAACATAAGCCTATTTCCAAATCCTTCCCCTTTAGATATCCAATATAGTGATAGCAAAATCTTAATTCTCCAAATGTGTATTTGGGGGCTTTTAACGTGTGAAGAGACTTCTTCTTTTTAAGCCTGAGCTTTGTGGAAAGCTGTGTTCAATTTCTTCCAACTGTGTCTGTTGTCTTAGGCAAATCACTTTAATCTTCCCCTGCCTCAAATCTCTATGGTGTAGCACACAGATTAAGTTTACTGCAGATATCCACATTATCAATGGTACAAACCCTCCAGGAAAACCTCCTTTGATCTCGCAGTAAGAAGAGCCCTACTGAAGCTAATGAGACTGAACATGCAGGATAAGTGCTGCTGTAGCTATAATGAAGCTACTAGTGAGATGGGAGGGAGAGTGGTTTTTCCTCTGCATCTAGATTGTATTTTGTTGCTGGAGGGAGAGTGGAAATCCAAGTGGATCCAGGTCTGTGTCTATGAAATGTCAGTACATTTTTGTCAGGCTGCTCTCCCTGTGTTCCTCATGAGTAATAAGCCATCCTCCTCCAGTGACCCAGCAATGAGTAATTACTTCTCCTCCACATTGTTTAATCATGCTGGTATTTTACATGGCACAGCTGTGTTGCATTTGCTGCTGCTGGAATTAAACGTGCCTTATGGCTTTCACCTCAAAAAGGGCTGATCCTGCAAGGTGTAGCCCTCCCTCCTTGATGAGAAGTGCTGGCTGGTGCTCTGGGCAACACCTCCCAGTTCAACTGCAGATCCTGTGACAAGGTCCAAAAATTGCTTGGTTGAAATCTATGGCCTCTGTGGTGCAGGAGGTCGGATGAGAGGTTCAGAGCACCTCTAAGGCGATCAATCTGTGTGTGCCTAGTGCTGAGGTTTTCCGGATCGCCCAGACTGAAACTGGAGTCTCTTTTTAGCAATGATTATTCCTGTGAAATGGTACTTTAAGGATGGAGGGCATCATAAAGTTTCAGGCTGTTATTGGATGTATTTATTTTGCTAACTCTCTGTTGTCAATTTGTTTACATGATTTTGATGGAGATTTGTTAAGTGCTGCTTTGTCCTTTGTCATGTGTTATTTATTTGCTATCCCAGTACTGTAGGGAAGATGCTAAGTATATAGCCATATCTTCTTTTTTTTTTTTTATGGTTAGGTATGCTGTTCAAAAGCAATCCCTGAGACCAGAGATGGTGTGATAGAATTTTCTTTTCCATTTTTCTCTATACAGATACTTTTATTCTTGATTGATGGGGAGATCTCATTAGTCCTCAACATAGTTACAGCACCGTAGAGTAATTTAAGCAGAAAGGGATCTCTGGTGGTCATCAGGTCCAACCCTCTATTTAAAGCTGTGAATTTTGGGGAAATGTACTAATTTCCACTTTTTTTGGGTAATTTCTGGTTAAAAACTATAAATGGAACTTTGAAGGTATACATTAACTTTTTATTTTCTGCCTTAGGTTTCTTTCAATAATCTCAGTCATATTGTTTATAGTAAAAGACTTAAAGATATTTTATTGTCTATGTCCTTTTATACCGTGTTTGCTACTTTGCTCAGATAATGCTTCCTTTTCTTGCACTTTATCTGGCTATTTTTTGTAATAATGAAACTTAGGGAAAGGACTAGTAGTTACTATGCACAACATCTAGTGCATTTGAATTTGATAGTGGTTATATTATAATAACAATACTTAAAAAAAAATGACATCACTACCTGCAGACAGGTCTTTCATAAGGATGCTAGATACTAATTTTCTATGACAGGAATGTAGTACAGGATGTCCAGCATCAATCATTAAATGTTCTTTCCTGAAACAACGCACCTTGGTAATAAATTAGTCACCACTGTCTCTTGTACATGAAAGAAAATGAATGTTAATCATGATAGTGAATAATGCTGCCAGGAGGCATCTTATGGAAACAAATGTATGTTATTTGTTTGCTTTGATAATGGTCGTATTTACTTCAACAACAAAAGACAAAATGCTACAAAATAAGTCTGCTCTTAGCTGCTTGTCTGCTACCCATCAGTGGTTTATTACCGTGGTGCAGCGGTGTTATGTACAAAAATATGCATACAACATTGGATCCCTACCTATGTTAAACACTTAAAGGAAAAATGTGCACCAAGGCAACTATAGGAAGCTTGTTGGGCTGAGGTAAAGCCCCCTCTAAGCATGCATAGGTTCAGATAAGCTTTTTTAATAAGCAAGGTCTCGTAATTGCAGTTTTCATCAGCCCCTGACCTCTTTCCTTTGCAAAGCTGGGGCTTCTCTACAAATTGCTGTGTAGACCATAGGTCTCTTGTTCTAGGCTTGTCTTCCCTCCTGGAGAGGGAGAGGCAGGTCAAGGCCCCTAAGTGCAACAAAGAGTCGTAGTATGGATGCTACAGGTTTGCCTCTGCTTCAGCAAGTATGTTCCAAACTTGGCAAAAATTGATGTGGGGTCATTCTAATATCCTGAATCTTCGACTGGCCTGCTTACTGGGTTGATATGTCCTATACTTCAATGGTTTGCAGAATAAATTGATAATGCCAAAGGGTTTGCAAATGACCTTTTAAGTAATACTAGCCATCAGTGCAGGCTGAAGGCTTACAGCTAAGGACTATGGACTATTTTGGTTGGTTTTGGCTAGCATGGATCATTAATGTATTATGTCAAGAACTGTATGTGAGCTTTTGTTTTGGGGTTTTTTTGATAGTTTTATTTCTGTTCTGTGAAATTACTTCTGCTTTGGACTAGCGTGCATCACACAGGTCAGTATGTGAGTGAGGTAGGGTTATATCTTTTAAGGTTCTACCTTCAGCAGGAAAAATAAGTTTCAACTCCCTAATTTAAAAAGAAATCATGTCGAATCTCTTTCTCTGGTTCCTATTTTCAGATTTTGGGAGATTTTTAAATGCATGCAGGTTGAGGACTTAAGTGGTTGAACTTGTGCTGGGTGCTGTCCAGACACAAATACAGAGGCAAGTTCTTCCTGGGAGATCTGCCTAGAGAAGATGTTAGATTTTTTTGAAGTGACTTTCTACCAGCTTCAACAGTAAAGCCAGGCTGCTTGATAAGCGGTATTGCAGCTGCAGGTGGTTGAAGACGGAATGATGCTGTGATATGAGCTGACAGGACTAAGCAGATGTGCAGCATAGCTTAACTATTGGATGCAGGGGGAGAAGAGTATATGCCACCAACATCAACATCTATTTTCAGAAAATCTGATTGACAGCAAAAAAAGGCTAGAAAAAATTCATACCGAAGCAAGGAATATAGAGAAGCACTATGTGACTGTGGGGTTTTTTGGTTGTTTTGTTTTTTTCAGATTCAAAGACATGCCACAATGCTTCATTTTCCTACACAAGCAGCTGGGTGTATATGTGCCTCAAATTTAGTTTTAAGAATAATTTATTGGGCTACTTTTTCGCTCCTTCATCAGAACTCTACTTAGGCATGTATTAACTTCAAGGATACTTTAACTGAAAAAATTTACCGGGTGAAAAATGAAGTCCCTAGTTTTAAAGAGAGACTGATTCTGTAAGAGGTAGAATTTTAAGGACCTGAGCGTTCATCTGAGATCTGCAACCCTCTGGTCCTTTGCCTGTTGCAGCAGGCTGCCTCTTTACAAGCAAATTTTCATTATGGTGCTCTCGGTCTTTCAGGTTGGAGCTGCCACAATCTATGTTCATAGCATGCATTTCTCTAACAAAAGAGCGATTGAATCTATAGCCTGGGAATCAAGCCCCTTGTGTGGGATGCTGTGAGCAGAGGGACCTGAACTCCAGGTTTTTTTCCACTGCTCATTCCTGGTTTTTTGACTATAAGCTCAATTTCTTTTGGGCCCTATTAGCATGTACGTGCACAGAAAGTAATGATTCCAGTAGATGAAGCATATGAAACCTAAACCAAAATAACAGGTTCAACTGCAGTTAAAGTCAACAAAACTTTTCAAATGGCAATGTCTTGCCTTCCCACCTCCTTCCCCTTTTAATCTGTCTTTTCCTCTTTTCCCTGCTGCCCTCCTCCCTTTCTCCCACCTTGTGTTTCTTGTCTTTCATGGACAATGTTGCAAGCTCTGCTTTCACAGGGAAAAAAAATAATCTCGGTTCCTTTCTGCGAGGCGAAAGAACAATGTCCCAACACTTTTGATGTTCAGGTCAGGCAAAAATTATAGAACCTGCATATTTAGAAACAAAACAGATTGTAATTCGTGCTCCCACTAGATGCCATTATCTTTGCTGCCAAGTAGTGCTTAGAAAAGTGAGAAATTCTTTCCTGACATTTGTGGATGAAAAATGCAAGGAAATAAAATAATTCGTGGTGTGATTCTTATTAAAATATCCAGCAATTTTAGTAAGAGTGGAGAGAAAACAGAGCATAAGGGAAGAAAAAGAGCACAGATGAAAAATAGCCTGTTAGAAAGGAAGATATGATTATGCCTTTTCATGGTTTCAGTGCTGGCATAATTAAGCTGGTGTAGGGCCTGGTTTGTGAGCGGTTACTACAGAAGAAGCAGTGTTTTCTTTGTACCAAGTCTGGTTCCTTATCAATGACTTATTAATGCTTCCACTCACTTTGCAGAGGTGGAAGTGGCTGCACAAAGCCTTCACCAGCAGAGGCGGGTGAAAAGCACGAAGCAGGTGCTGAACAGTGAACAGAATTGCAGAAAGAATTAATAAGTCAGAAAACTTTTAACACCTTGTTTTAAATTGACTGGCAAGATTTGGATGGTTCAGGAGATGATTAATCTAGCAGACTCTGTCTGTAAAGCAGAGGCTTTGGCAGTCACACATGCTTTGGGTTTCCCCCACTTCCCTTTTGGTCCCACCCCGGTGCCACAGTGAGACCTGACCCCACTGCTTGCCAGCCTTCGCTTTGAACAGCATCACAGTGCTGGTTACACTTCCCTTCTCTCCCAAGGCTTTTCCTTCTCCTTCCCCATGTGTCTTTCCTTTAACCCAGATCAGCTTAATGGTGGGGTTCAGAGCAGGGCTCCGAAATGGTCTGCCTCGGCAGGACTGTGGGGTGGAGGGGGTGGCCGATGCTGGGTGGAGGACATCAGGGGGTGGCAGTGCTGCAGGAAAAACCTTGATTACCACACTGTGGCCTTGGAGATTCTCCATTGGCTGCTTTGTACAAGGTGGCAGTTTCACAGCTTTTCTGTTGGTGCAGCTAGAGCTGTGCCAGGAAAGCAGCCCCTTTTTGCCCTCTAGCCGTACCTTCCACCTGCTTATTCCTGGCTGCACCCACAGGCCATCCTGTGCCCATGCCTTCATTTGTGTGTCTATGCAGAGAGGGAGACTGAGGGAGAGTTCAGAGATGAAAATAAAAGCACTCTGAGTGATGCAATGTGATGTGTGAGTACTGTGTCTCCAGGCCTTGGCATGGTCTTTCCTTGTTTATCATAATTGCTGGTATTGGAATTTGTGCCACAAGAGAAAGGGCCTCCTTATATCCAACCTCTGTCCTTCACCAAGTGGCTGAGCAATACATCCCTAGAGCTACCACCAGGCTCAAACTTCAGAGGTCTTGTTATAAGCTTGTGGAGCCCATTACTTGAACAGAAGTCCTCAGAGAAGAATATTAGGATTGTTTACAGGAGTGTCTGGCTTTATCTTGGGTTTATCTTACCCTGAAACTTCAGATATGTCCAGGAACAGACTATTCAGAGAGGAAACTCATGATGTTTCCCACTACCATGTGGCTTAAAGCTTCTTCTCTCCAAGGAGACAACTCAGTGAAGAAGGGATGCCACATGGGGAAGAGGAAGACTAAGAGGGCTTCTTTGGGTCTAGAGATGGAGAGAGCAGTGAGGAGGTTGGCAGATGGAGGCTAGGTTGTAGGTTTGTAGGAGTTTCTGTCTGGGGTAGATCAATGCAAATGAATAACAAATAAGACCCTTGAAACACCAGGAGGCAAAAATATTGTCTCTTCTCTCTCTCCAAGCCACTGAAAGCCTAAAGTCCACAACCTCTTCTTGCCTCAGCACCTGCTTTAGGAAACCCCACCTCCATTCTCTACCTCACAGTACTGCAATGCAGAGGTGGTGAGAGCAGCTGATGTTCTCTGCTTTCCTAAGGCAAAAAAAGCAGCAGCCTAGAACACAAGGCAGTCGGGTCCACTGTAGAAACGCTGAAGTTAGTTTGCAAATGTGTCAGTTCATGGATTTCTAAGCAGGTGTCAGAAAGGGTGGCTGTTGATTCCAAAGACTTTTAATTGGCATTCCAGTTTGTCCTTTTTTAATTGCATAAAAATGCAGTGAGAAGGAAAACTGTGAATGGGAGATTAAATAGGTCAGTCTGTCTGCAACAAAATGGAGTTTCCTTAATTAAATCTGCTCAGAAGTTGCTAAAATTTTGTCATTTACTTTATCTCACCATTTAGCTTATGGAGAGAGGAGAGAAAGTGGATATGTTCACATAAAAACGTAATTTATTAGTATCGCCTTCTGTAGATAGCTAACAGGCTGATGTTATGGTAGGGTTCCTGGCAGAGAAATGGTTGACTTTATAAAGGCTTTGATTTTGCTTGAAACTTCTGCACAGTAAATTCAGGCATTTGAACGCTCAGCATCTGTGTGTGTCATACTCAAATCCATGTTCTGACTTCTGAAATGTACTTGCTATTTAACAGCACAAAACGAAACTGTAAAAACTAAAGAACATGAACCTAATCCCTGGCTATTACAGTGATATATTCCCTACTGTCACCACAATCGGGAAATTAACCCCTTAATACATTAAGAAGCAGTCGTTCTCTTTATTATGCTGGTTGCGTGGGGGATCACTCTACCTAACATGCACACCATATGTTGCATCAGTCAAAACTTATATCACTCAGTTACATATATATGTATTGAGTTTCCCAGAATGATTGTACATATTAATTCTGTTTCTGGGAACTAATTATCATATTTACATAATTATTAAATATGCAGTCTGGGTCTCCTGGGGGGGCTTCCATGGGGTCTTTGGTGGTCCCTAGTTGTTGTTGAAGAGGTGTCTCTTAGTGTCCTTTAAGTGAACTCTGAACCTTTCTTCCATATATGGTCTTGTCTTAGCTCATCACTTAGTTTGCAGATTTCTTTCAAGTTGCTTATCTTGGTCTTATGGGGGCCTGCTGGTTTATCTGCACTCCTCCAGGGTGTACCGATCACAGTTGTGAAAATTGTGTCTTTGGGTGCATTCTTGCCTGAGGCCCCTTATAACGCTGCTATTTGCAAGGAAAATCCATAGATCTGTGACTCGGTAGTTCCCAAAGTACACATGGACTTAGAGAGAGACAAATTTGGGATGGTACCCAAATAAACATAGCTAGCTACTCTATAGGGTTGATGCCTACAGTCCACATGTGTATTAATATCTAATATTTAATTAGTGAAGTCCTATTATTTACGTCTGTTACAATTTCCTGCCCAAGTTTCATCTGAAAAGCTTTTTTAATCGCTTTTATGATTCATATACTTTCATTCAAAATTTGCTTTCTGCAAAATATTTTCTTGCATTGACTTAAAATCATTGTTTTGCAAACCACTTTATTGGAAACTTTAGATATTTGCTGAAACATGAACAGTGACATTTAAAGCACTTCCTTCCCCCCGCCCCTGCTAAAGTAAATAACCCCTGGGAAAAATTGTAAGATATTTGTCCCTCTGAAATTCACCCATTACTTTGGTGAGCGATCATCTCAGTTTCCTTCTGTTAGGGTTAGGGTTAGGGTTAGGGTTAGGGTTAGGGTTAGGGTTAGAACTGCCCTTTTCTTAGGGAGATAAGTAGAGATGGTAAGTATAGAAAAACACAAAGAAGCATAGCTCTGAGCAGATAGCAATGTTTTAAACCTTAGCTTTCAGTTGAGTTGTTACAGCACTTAGTTTGTATTGCATGAATTTTCTTTCTTCAGCTTCTTGCAGAGGATACCTGTAGGTGTTCAAGAAATGTGTAGATGTGGTGCTTAGGGACATGGTTTAGTGAGTTAGATGGTGTGGGTTGACGGTTGGACTTGATGATCCTTGAGGTCTTTTCCAACCCTTATGACTCTGTGATGTTCATTGAACAAAGTATAAATACATAAATTGAAATCTGGCTGATATTTTGCTCTGGGCACCCAAATGGCTATGGAAAGTTGCATGCTTTTTGACCATCAGCATGTTTTCTGCTCAGGGTGCTCCAGCAACTTGTGGGAGCTGCTCTTGAACTGCCTAACACTATGCTGCAATTTCAGCCAAAGCCCAAATTCTGCCCCAGGAAGGGTCTGGTCCTTTGAATGCCCCATCTGATATGTGCAATATATATGAAATAAGTATATAAATTAAATATATTTTAATAATAATGTAAGTAATAAATATAAATTAGATATATATAAAAAATGTAAAATAATAAATATAAATTAAATATAAATATATATTAATATATAAAATCTCTGACCCTTGCTGATAAAGAAATGGCACTTCTCATTATTTAGGGCTAACCCCTGAAATCCATCAGCAAGTCTTTCATGCCCAGTTTGGCTTTGGTGAGATCCTTACCTGGGCCAGCTTGTTGGGTTTTGCCCTTGGGGAGTGGATTCTTTTCAGTATTTAATCCATACTGTGGTGTTTACCCTTCAATAGAAGGAAACACATAGATGCAGGTGAAATTTCCATAGCCTTCACCTGACAAGCGGCACATAATGAGTTGGGTTAATGATACTGCTTCCTCGGGAGCAAATTGGAGACTTTTGCTGCTGCAGTTGGTAATTAGGGATTTCAGCTGTTTTACACGGAATGAAGTTGAGTTGACAAAAAGGTAATTACACTGCAGTGTATTAACTGTACTTGTATTACTGGAGACTTCATGTGTGCATGTGTTTTCTTAAATTCACCATCATGCCTTAACAACAGAACTGGGGATGGCTGGCGCAGGGTGCTTGCCAAGAAAAGCAAATTAGGATGGTTATTAAAGAACAACATTCAAAGCCAAACTTATCAAGTGCTCGCTCACTCCTGAGTGTAGTTGACCGGCGGAGTTATTTGTAATCAGCGCGAGGGGCTCCTAGCAGTCAGCGCGCGAAGTTCTTGGACACCACTAGGACGAGCCAATTATGATGAAAGTGTAAGCCATTTATTGTGTGTTGCACACATACTTTTATACAGAGCTCTTTCAGATTTGGCAGCTACTGATTGGATACAATAATTCAAAATTCTTAATAACAAAATCACTGTTGGCTACTTTCAATCCTGGGAATGTAACCTTCAAAGCTATGTCAACACAACCTCTAAAATAACTTAGTTGTGCTAATTAATTTCTCTCAGTTTCTCACGTCCTGCATAATTGGATGCCTCTGCACATCTGGTTGCTTTTCTTCTTTCCCAGGATCCTTTATCAACCTTATAATTACAAAGCCTAAAGTTAGTATCATAGCTAAAATTCTCCTTCAGCACAAAGCGCCCCTACACCTGACGAGGGGAATAAGAAATGGAAAGAACCAGAGAGTTGAATTTCTGAAAGGAATTAGTTTGTTTATTTCTGCTCAGTTATGTTCTGCCCCTGCTTTGCCTCTACTAACAACTAGCAAAATGTCAGTATATGAAGGAGGCTCAGAAGGCCTTTGGTTTTTATTTCCATGTGGGATTGTCTGCTGTGCAGTGTCCATCTCTGTGGAGCCGGGCTGGAGCACCAGTAGCTACTGCATTAGTGCTTCAAACCGCAACAGCAGAGCCGTGCAGAGGGGCTGTCCCCTGCCCACTGGCTGCCACCGCTTCCTGTTGCCCCTCTGCTGCAGGCCTTGTCCTGGGGGGCAGACTGGGAAGCACCAGCATTTTGGTGATGGATGTTGTTAATTACCAGAAGCACTCGTCTCTCTTGTGACCTTTTTGGTTTTGGCATTTAATCTGTTTAGTTTAAGTTTGCACTGGATCTTCCTTTATCATTTGGTATATGCTATCTGATGTCTTAATCTCTGTTGCGTCCCCAGCTTCTGCGTGACAGCAACCCCCTTCCCAGCCCATATCACTTTGCCTTTACGTGGACAGCCCTGCTCCTGCTTCTGGGAGGGGTGATTTTCTCATCTCCTGCTTTCCATCCCTATCTCTTGAAAGGGTCAGGAACACGACAGCAGCTCTTTTCACCTCCAAGATCACTTATATGTAGGGCATCCGTGTCCAAGTGGAGCTGCTGGTGCTGGAAAGGCCATCTGTGTCAGCAATGACAGTCATTTTCTGTGAAGATTAATTTGGAAGTTCCCATTTACAGGATTCCTCACTGCAGTCCTGCGTGGCCACCGGCAGCGAGGCAGTTCGGTGGCAGTCTGACAGCTTATCTCCTGGTGCAGTGAGTCCTGGGCCAGGGCACTGGGCTGTCACCCTACTTCCCTCCTGCTTGGCAGCTTATGTGTAGCCTTTCCTTCTGGTGTTTAAATGGCTGGAAGAATCAAGCCAGTGGTTGGTTTGATGGAGAAATCAATGTAATTTGTAAGCATATTCAAGGTACATTCATTTTTTTTTGCAGAGCAGGGTGGTGTAGCCTCTTGGACCAGGTGGAAAGGTGAGGAGCTCTGTGCTGGCTTTCCTTACCAACTGTGATCACTGACCTGAAGTTATCTCCTTGATGTTTTGCATTAGAAATGTATAAATTCAGCAAGTTAAACACTGTTAAAGGAGCACAACTGCTGGTGAAGGGGTGGTCAGCAGGATGCCAGGCACTGCTCTGAGCAGGAAGGGAGGATGGCAAAACATCCCCTGTAGTTTCCCAGTGAGCATACAGAAATGAGCAGGAGTGACTGCACTTGAAAGGGAAAGTGATGATAATGCTCTGGTACCATGACAAGTGCTTCATCCATACCTGGATAAATCAAATTAGCCTTGCAAGACACCACATAGCAGAAGACTTCTATATATAACACATAGAGAATGAATTTTTAGTTGCTTTCTGTAGATAAGTTGAGAGTATTAAACCCTGGAGATCACAATTTGTATTGTTCACTCTCTTTTATAAGACAGGTGTGTCTTCAGATGTAAAGGTGAAAAGAGAGTGTTAGTCTTCACAGACACCACAGCTGGCAGGGGAGAAATTCCTAGAGGAATTATAGTTGTCAGGAATATGTTTAGGGTGAAGTTATCACTTCAAATATTAGCAAAGAATGGAGATGCCAACATTCTGTTTCTGAAAAGATGCTAAAGATTTTTCTCACCGCGTACACAGGAAGAACAGCAAATACTAGTGCAATGCTTTAGGAGGGAATTTCTTTCCATATACAGTACACACTTAAATTAAGAGAAAATAGTGGACTAGTGAATGAAACTTCCCCAAAAACCTAAAAGCCAATGCAGAAATTTTATAACCTCAGAGAAAATAGTGCTGAGTGGCATGCTACAACATAAAAAGATGCAAAATGTTTTCATGGTATAGGTACAAGTATAAAATAAAATTATTTTCTGTGTAGCCAAATCCATCATGAAGAAGCAAATATAATAATTTGTTGTTGATACAGGAGCCTCTCTCAGGGAGAGTAATTTCTACCTAAGGAAAAGTGCTGCTCTATTGTTAGCAAAATGAGAGTAACAGTGAATGCAAATGACGTCATCTTTTTACTAATGGTCCACATTGTGAGTGTGCTGCTGTAGTTATGGCAGTGAGCATCCTGCCTGAGTGAGGAGCTCTGAACCGCATTCTGAGAAGGCGGCACTGAGAATACTTCAGTTTCTTTCATGTTCTTCCCTCCACCCCACTTAAAAAAAATAAAAAATAAAAAATAAAAAAACAAAAAAAACCCCAACCAAACCACCACAATCTCAAATCCCTGGAGACTTTTATAACCAGTACTAATAAGCTACTCCCAGTTGTATTTTATTGGTTACAAAGCAGCTACATAGTAATTCCATGCTTCTTTTGACATAGGAAGTCCTTTTTATAATAGTCTGCATTGTCGCCAATTTTGAATCCAATTTGTACATGCTCAGATACAGTGCTGTCCAAAAGCAAGACTATTGGAAATTGGATTCTTAATAGAGCAAAATGCTGGCAGCAGAATAGCTAAGGTTATATCTGCAGTTATCACTGTAGGCTTTACATCTTAATAACGGAAGAGTCATTACTGATAAAATGAATGCAGTTCTACATTACATGATGTAAGGCTCATGGAAATGCTGTTTACTGTATTGGGCACAGTTATCTCAAAACTATTCAAAATGTTAAGTGCAGTGTAGCATGGCATCCTGATAGCCCTGTTGTCATCCAGGGAGGCTAGCAGTGTTGTGGGCATAGGGAACATCTTGATTAGATAGGAAGGAATAAGGTGGTGCTGATGAAATTCCTCCAGATCAATAGGTTCTGCATTAAATATTGCCATGAAATCTGTCATTTCAGGGTCTCTGCAAACTCAGGCAACTTGCACTGCATTGATTTTTTTTTTTTTTTTTTTTGTCTGTAGACACCTTCTCAACTGTATCATTATCATAAGAGTTTATAAAATCTTTTTTTCTCTCTTTTCAGCAAAAGCTTAACTTTTAGTTCAATTATATATAATATTCAATGGTACAATGTTCAGTGATGATATTCGATTATATCATCCCACATTGTTATGGCCCTGGACACTTCACAGCTTGCCATAGTCCATCAGCAGAATTAGTTCGGAGTATTTAGGGGGGGAAAAAGGTACAGAATTTTAAACAGTTGTTATAATGAACAATTGCCAGGTCCCCTTGTTTTTTTCCTTTGCCTTCTTGTTGCTATCATGATATAACTAGAGCCTTGGTTACTACCACTCTGAGCATGGTGCTTTAAATCCTCTTTGCACTCCAGGACATGAGTGTCACCGGGGTCTGATGTCATGTTAAATACACAGAGCCTGGAGAAAAGCTGAGAATGAGACATTTGCTTGACTGCACATGGTTCAGTGTGCTAGCTCCTTCCTTGTGTTGAGAGCACTGAAGTAGCAGTGCTTGGTGCAGCTTTGCAGACCTCGACCTTGCAGACAGGGTGGTGAGCTACGTTGAGCCTCGTATTGCACGCTGGCCGTGTTTTATGGTGACCCCATTGATACTTATGCCACTTTCCTTTATATTGTTGCTGATTTTCCCCAATGACGTTAATTCCAAGAGCTTTTCCATGGCTTGTTTTATGTGGACTGTCTGAGGGAAACAAGGAGATCAGATTAGGTTTTCTTGTTCCTTATTATAGATTTACTTCCAGACAAGCAGCCTTGAATTTTTCCAGTAAGCAAGACACATTTGTTTAGCAGTTGTACGAAAGAATGAGGATTCCTCACTAAAGGCGGAAAGAGGCAATTTCCACTCCTCAGTAAGAGGTGATATGTGATTTAAACAAACTGGTCCTTGCTAATTCTGAATTTCTCCAGAGATAGATCCCTTCAGCAAATGTGGAAACAAGAGAATATTACACAGACTTTATTTTCTTAATATTTCTGGTTCTTCCTAGATGTCTTTCTGCTGTCTCTAGGTAATTTAGGTTCATTTCTATCAGAGATCTCCATTAAAGGTTGTAGGCTTCCTTTGTCGCAAACAAATGCAATTTCACCAATAATTTTAGCTCTGGGCTAATAAAAACCAACTTCTACTGTGTCTTATAATGGCATCCAACTGCCTGGTCTTATGACTCTGCAGGCTGTTTCTAAGCTGGGTCTTTTATATCTTTTCAAAAAAGCTTCCACAAATTTGGAAGAGGCTTAGGGAAAAAATGTATGAGAGTGATGCGAGGCTTGGGCAACGCGCCTTATAATGGAAGATTAAAGAAGCTCAGTCTAGTTATTTTACCCATGGAAGGAGTCAATCTGATTATGGTCTAGAAGAACCAACACAGAAAAGAGTCTTCTGATACTACATGGCATTTTGATCTCCATATTTTTATTCTGTTAGATTGGAGGATTTGATGCTGAGTTTAATATGAAAAAAACCCAACATTATGAGTAATTAATTTCTGTAGCAACTTAGGGACATAGTAGATTCTTCTTAACTTGTAAGTCTTTAATTCAGTAATACCTACCTTTTTTATACATGTTTTTCTTTAATATATTATAAGGGAAAGAAAAATTGATAGAGGTGTTGCCAAGACTGGGAACCTGTGGAAAAGTGTTATGGCTCAAGCAGATGTTTTAGGCTTTATTTAGGAGAAATTGGTTGACTTTCTCTGGCCTGGGTTACATGAACAGCCAGAACAGATGCTACCAGAATGCTACCTACTTGCCTTACAAGAATAAATCCAAGAACATGATCAGCTAGTAAAATAGGCTATTATGAATCAAGGGGTGCTACTAAGCAAAGAAATATGTGGTAAACATGTACGTTGTTAGAGAAATTACCAAATCAAGGATTTTCCTCGGGAAATATATCCCTGTCTTGTTTCCTTCCGCCTTAGTTAAACTTATCCTTTTGAATGACTGGTGGTATTGAACTGATAATGGCCGATTTATGCTTTATTGGCTCCATTAACATACGACAGTTGTGCAGAAAGCAAGCTCACAGGCTGGTGCTGGTTATCCTGTCAGTGAAAAGGTGGTTAGTCTGATGATTCTGCAGAGATTGATTAAGCAATGAGTCTTGACAAGGCTTGCAACATTGCTGCAAAATAATCAGACCTCTGGGAACTTTTAAGATTACCAGCACGAGCCTTAGTTTCCCGTGAGTGCATTTATCACATGGGATCCTCACCACAGAGTGGCTATTAATACACAGTTGTTTGCATTAGAAATATTTTGCTGCTACTGATCAGGTCCCTTGAAAGATTCATCTGGTCTGTTTGATTTGCTATCAAAAAAGCCAGTAAAGCCACACTGCTGACTTTAAACCTCTGTTTCTTATAGTTAATATTGCTCCTTGTCTGCACTGAGGTACAAATAGAAGTCCCCATGCTACCTATCTCATCAAATTTATGCTGGCAAGTAAAAAAATTTGGCTCCAGCAGTAGGGCTGTTGGGGATTGGTAGACTAGTACTGATGTCCCATCTCTCCCTATAAAGCAGTCAACAGGTGAGAAGCTGTCCTATAAATGACCTAAATAAACTGATATACTGTGTCAGTGATGACTTGTTTTCCATACTCTGCCAGAGAGAAGAGTTTTCCATGACTTTATGGTGCAAATCGTACAAAGAGGACTGCCTGCTTACACCTGTGCATAGACCTGTCATCCGTGCAGTGAGGTTTCCATTTCTGTTTTCCTTACCTTCTGCCAGTGCTTGTTTACCTGGTCTGCTCTACGCTCTTGTCCAAGGGAAGATGAAGGTCAATTTAGTTATGGAAAAGTTCACGTGCCATTAGAATCCAGTTTCTCTGCTCACTTTCACACCTTTCTGAAGCAGAAGAAAATAGTAAAAATGAAACCATCAGTCTTCATGTAAGCTGATAACATGTTGCAGGAGAGAAGTTCTTGGCAGAGCCTGATTAGTTTAAGCACAGGGTGATGTTAATTGTGTCTGTGGCTTTTGGGTAAAGCTAGGCTACATGTGGGCAGCCCAAACCTGGGCAAACCAGTTTCCCATCTGCCTGCAGAAAGCCTCTGTGGACATACCCCGAGTGATTCAAGCTCATTCAATTAAAAAAATAATTGAGATTAGCAATTAGCTCTTTATTTCAGTGGGCTTTGGCTGTATATGAAGGCATGTCCATATGCAGTACCTGGGAGATATCTGAAATAGATAGGAATGAACTGCTGCTCTGCAGCACTAATGAGGCTTTCCAAAGTGCTGCCCTGATGTGGCTGCACTGCTGTGTTCCCCAGCTGCCCTGCTTCATCCTGTCTTGTGTAGATCCTTCTTGGAGTACAGTGCAGGAAGTAAAAGCCATACATAAGTAGTCCTCATTCATGCAAATAGTACTGTTGTCATCACTGAAATGATTTGCGTGGTGTAAGGCTTGAAGTTTGATCTGCCTTTTCGCCTAATTTAGGATTTTTGTTTAGTCTTCTAGGAGAGTTTCCAGATTATGCATTGGGGGGGAATGAATTTTCTAAAAGTTGTAATGAGAGTCTTTTCAGCTTAATAGCTGGTTATTTCTGCATACTCAGTCTGCCTGGAATCTTCTGGAGTGGATTGGGCAATACCTATAGACTAAAACTACAGAGTTTTGGTTTGTGTAAACACAGATTTATTTTTTTTTTTTTCATGCAGACAGGAAAATCTTAGAGCCAAATTTGAGAATCTTACTCAGTTCATATAGAGGCTTTTTTTTTTTTTTTAAGTCTATAAGAAAGAAACTGAGAAAACTGATTGTAGAAAATTGACTCTATTGGAGCCAGATTAGTAACTTAATCTGATCCAAAGAATATAATTTATCAGAATTTCAATCACTATTGCTTTGACTGGATTTAAGAGTTTTACTGAAAGGGAGGGAATGTTAAAGGTGGATATGATGTATTAATAAGTGTAACAGTGTTAGTTCAGTAGCTTCAATTTTTATAACACCCCTTGTATGAGTGGCCTTTCCAAAGCCAGCTGAAGTGTTATTATTGAATAATGATGCAGTGAGCAACTGTTGCCTTCTTGCTCTAGCATCTGTCAGATTAAATAACTTCTGCCTCAGTCATTTTGCATGGCGCAAAATGTCGTTTTAATAGAGCAGTGACATGGGATCAATAGTGCCTGTTTTGAAAATTAACTGTACTTGTCTTGTACTGCTTGCTGGATCCTGAGATGACAAAGAAAGTGGACAGTATTCAGAGGAACATAAAAAGTGAGTAACAGTGTGTTTCAGTAGTAGTATTAAAGCATCCAGCATTAAGGAGCTTGTTGTCCTGAGACAATATTTTAATTTTTGGAGGCAGACTTAAGTCAGTTTAAATTATTCATTTACATTTTTGCTAGACACACAAACATACACCCATATACACATGTACACACATGCTTACATAGATTTCCATGAAGACATAAAGTGATGTGAAACTATCTCGTGTAACAGTCCAACAAAACATATGTGCCGATCCTCCTTGATCGTGGTGGAATTCAATTGTACTCTGTATTTTTAAAGACACTGTGAAGTAGTCTTCTAAGGAGAAGACATTAAGTGAAGTAATATCTTATATAAACAGTAAGATGCTTTGTGTCATCACTTTTGCATCAGAGCCCCTAACCTTCATCATCAAGAGAGCTAATTGGTCCAATTGTTTGGAAATCACAAAGAAAAGGGCATTGGTGATTTGTGTCTTAATACACAGATATGAAATCTACTGTGATGTTACTAATTTTCAAGAACAAATACAAATTGGTTAAATACTCCTGGCTGTAACAACAGCTATAAATTGAGGTGCAGAATTTCAGGAAGGTATAGATATATACATTCAGCACAGGTATATACATTCAAGCATCTGATAAATGGTCCTACTTACTGAAAAGTTAAGGGATAACTTGTGCTCAGATTTAATCAGTCTAAAACACCTTACCAATCTGAGGCTGTACTCTGTATGTATACACAGTATGTACACATACTACATATAGGTATATATGTGTATATGTATACGGTGACAATTTGTGTAAGGAGTGGAAAACATGGATATTCCTCTGAAATCCTTGGAGAGTTGGAGATCCTGAAGTGCTATTTCTGAGTGAAAGCACTTTTGGATATTGCTTTCTTTCTCTAAAAATGCATAGCATTCTGGCATTGCATTTATCTATCCGTTGCATTCAAACCAGAAATGAGCCGCAATAAAGCGCAGTACCAGAGCTTTTATGAACTTGATCTTTGTTGCGAGAATCTTAATGGAAAATTTGTTTTGGTTGTTGGGATAATCTCTGTGTGGATTTTCTCATCTCTTTGGAGGGCTGGAAATAGAATTAATGGCTGAAAACTGCCTGAGCGAGCCGAGCGAGTGGTATACACTCAGATTTCAGACTCAGCCTCTCTCTCCTCAGAAACTTCTTTATCCAGAACTTTCTTCATCCAGAAAAGGATGCCTGAAAAGCTTCTTATGTTATTTCTGTGCTCATCATTGTTCTCAACATGTCAGTGGGATGAAAGCCTCTATAGAAATGTAACATCATTATTATCATTCTTGTGTTCTTCAGTATGGAGTGAAAAAGGGGTCACGGAGAATGATGCTAACAAAAGTGACTGGAGAAAAGTTAATAAAACATAGATACATGACTTCTAATGAACATGCTGATGGATTAGATTGAAATCACTGCTGGCTGTAATGCCACAGTTAGTAACAGAGAAATGGAAGCGCTGGGTTAGATGGGTGGATCTTGCAGCATTGTTTTCCCTCATCTTGTTTGGCAACACGGTAATAAAACATATTTAAAACAAAAATCAAGAGTAGGGCAGATGCTGATTTCCCCCCGTCCTGCCTTGTTTTCATTGCTTCTGTATGGCTGTGACTTCAGTGAGGTGCTCGGAGTCACATCTGCTTGCTGCTGCCATCAGTGCAGAGGCTGGTGAGGGGAGCTGTCAGCACAGGCTCTACCCCTGCCTCGGCTGCTGGCTTGAGCCATGACCTTAAACTAGCTGATCCACCTCCCTGTACCAGTTTTCTCAGCTGTTAAAAACCGAGAGCAGAATAATTCTGAATTACCTTACAAGGCTGTTGGAGGTCTTAATGAATATTCACAGAGCACTTTGAGACCCTTGAATGAAAGAAGTTATAAAAATGCAAGATGTTGTTATTTATTTATTAAGGTCCTCTGGGTTTTGGCCAACAGCATGCATTGTTGACATTTAATTATTGAAACAGTATGCCTATCAGAGCCCTTATGGTAGGAAGAGATAAATAATGCAGAAGACTTCAAAAAACCTGGTCAATACCCTCTCGAGATCTGGAACAAATATACCAGTCACGTAGCTCAAGCCTAGAAAGAATTGAATAATTAAACCGAGGAATGAGACCAGTTGTTCTGAATGATCTTTATAGTTCGTGCACAATGTTCTACAAGTTATTTATTATTAGTCCATTGCTTACAAGCAGCCTTTTCATTATAAATACCATACAGCTCACCTCTAATAGTGTCTTTATTGTGTGAATGTATTAAGGACTGGTGAAAATGCATGAGCGTTTTAAGTTATTTGAGCGATTGCAACGTTTCTTCCTGGTATCTTGAAGCTTTAAGGGTTTTTAAAAAACCTTATCATAGAACCAATTAATACTTTTAAATATGCAATCAATCATCTTGATATGAAAAGAAAAAAGGATTTAGATGCTCAGAATTCTTTTGAAGAAGCTGCTTAAAAAGAAGGGAAACCCTGTGCAGTCACATTAATTATACAGTGTACTTTAGATGATGTTTTTCATCCAAGCATTGAGAAGTTTTTACAACTGTTGATGCTTAATGTCACGGCAAGGCAAAGTACATAATTTACAGCACTGATGTGTGGAACAACACATCAACAGTGATGTGTTAGAAGGCAGCCTGTGACAGGATCTTGGGTGCACAGCAAGGAAACAACAAGGAAATTTTCTTCTTCCTCTGCAGGGCATACTTCCTCCTCTGCAAACTCTAGCTAGAGAAAAGCAGTGGTATTAACATTTACAGAGGGCTACTGGAAGGGTGACACACTTCAGGAAACCAGCAAATACCAGACTTTTTGCCCCATGTTCTGAGTTGCTTGCTCATTTTAACACCTGGATTTTGGTGGCACAAAAATTTATCAATAGATGCAAATGGCTGACTCTAGCAAGTCCTTGTTTATCTGATTCTGTGCTGAAGGCTGAGTAAATTTGAGATTAGAACTCCACCATCTCTGTGACAATGCAGTGATGCGTGGACACGATGCTAAATGAAACCTCTGTGGACATGATGCTAAATGAAACCTCTGACTGAGCAGTGGGATTTTAGCAGTGATTTTGATGGAGTTTTTTTTTTGCCAACACTCTTGGAAGACATTAATTCAGGATTTTATCCATAGCAATAGATCATAGTGATTTTGACTAACTTTGAGCTGTTCATTAAATTATTATATTCTGTCTGTCATTTCAAGTAGGAACAGTATTTCTCTTCGTTTCCAGCTCCATGGCAATTATATCACAGATGACCGTACTGAAGGAACAATGCTCTGTGCAGAATCATGCAAAGTGTAATTTGCTGTCCATTGATTAACTGGCATCGTCTCCGTAGCATCTCACCTCTTTCTGACTGTGTCTGACCCTGTCTCAGTTATCAGATATGACAAGCTCACGGCCTTAGGTAGTGTGACTAAGAAATAGTTGGAGGAAGGGAGAACAGCTAATTTCCGTGATGGCTGTAGAAGAGGATTAATAAATTCCACAGATGTGAATGATTCCTTCAAGCAATGCAGCTACTGAGCTAGAGAATACTGAAGGAAGCTAAGAATTTAGTCTGAAACGTCTGTGGCTGGGACAAACAGTGCTGCTGGAGGCTGCTCCTCATGTGAGTGGGGGCTGAATGGATGAAACCCCATATTCTCCTTCACTTTTCTTGCTTTCCTAGTTGGTGTATTCTGAGGTAGCCATTGTACATTTATATTTGATGGTATTTCCCATATATTTGTAATGTAAGACTGCATGTTAATATTTCATCTGACACTAGCAAAAAAAAAAAACCCCAAAAATTAAAAAGTGGATGATTATCCTCAAAATGTTACTCTGAATTTACTCCAGCATAAGTTAAAGGGGTTTCCTTCTCTTTGTATTCTGTTATACAAAAAAGC
This sequence comes from Pterocles orientalis, assembly GCA_011057875.1. NCBI lineage: Eukaryota > Metazoa > Chordata > Aves > Pterocliformes > Pteroclidae > Pterocles > Pterocles orientalis. The sequence goes on along the minus strand of WKFP01014060.1, from coordinate 262,284 downwards.
TACAAATGAATGAACAGATTTTTAAGTACTTATTGATGTGTTTGGCTCAACTCTTGCAGTTAAGCTTTTAAAACATTTGCTGTGATATTTAAATGATAGACATTTCACATGCTGTAAGTATATGGCATTTTGGAAGAGTCCAGCTGTAGCACTGTTAAATGTGGATTCCATTTGACTGTATCACCAATAAGTGCAGTAGTTAATGTTAAGTCTTGGAATTAAATTGTCTATGCCTTAAACCAGGATAGTGGAATACTGAAAACAGAAGCCATACCCCAAAATATGTCCTGTGCTTAAAAATCCAGTGCCTTCTGGGATCCCTGTCAGAATGCAAAAATGATCCCACGGTCAACACCTTTCTCTAATGATTCTGGTTCGTTGCCTTAAGGACAATCTGAGAGGGAAAATAAAAAAAATAAAGTTTTGGGGGGCTTAAAAAATGAATGAGAAGATCTAGAGTCAATCTGTGAGCCGTTGGCTTAGCTCAGTGATACTAAATAAATCAGATTTTCTTCCTTTGCGTTGCTTTATTCTTTGAGTGGGAGGAATGAGAATCTCTGTTCTTGTCTAGTTAGAAGGTATGCTGTCTGGGACAGGGAACCTGTGACTGTGCAGTGCTTGGAATAATGATTCCCTTAGCTTGAATAATATCACAGATTTAACACAAATTTTAGGAGTACTGTGGTATGGGGCATGGCAAAGTAGGGAGAAAAGGGTTGGGATATTAAAACTACTGCACGTTTTGAGAACCAAGACCTTGTATTAATTTCTTCCTGTCATTAACTTTCCTTGTCTGACCAATATTTTCTGTAGGATGTGAAGTCATATCTGATATTGATTGCAGTGTAGTCTGAAGCACAGATAAGTGTCAGCTTGCATTAAGCTGTACTTAGACCTCTTCTCTTCCCCCTAGCCCTCCCCCTCCTCCTCAGTGCTTTAATGCTGTAAGTAGGTCATTGCAGAACTGGAAGCTGTTTTTTTTTTTTCCTTCTCCCCCATGTGGCTGCTGGAATACATTTAATTGCAAAGCAGAGCATCAAAGCTGGAGTAGCCAAGCTCACCTCCAAAAGATAATTAGTGAATCTCTGTTTGTGCAATGTGCTAGAGGGTGAGTGACAATTAGAGGGTGGATAAATACGCTGGTATTTGGAGTCCTCACACTTTAAAAAACAATTCCTGTTTGAGAATTCAGTAGATATGTATTTTATTAAACCAAGGCAATGCTCAGATTCCCAGTTCAAATGCACTGATGGGTGTATAGTCAGGTAATGGGGATGTGGATGGCTTCAATGCTATATTTTGGAGGCTTAGTTTAAGCATAAAACAAGTAACAAACTGCAACTGAGGAGGAGAGAAATGAGGTTTTACATTAAACTGTGTCAGGTGAAGTGCAAAGGGCCAGCTTCCAGGAGACACGTGGTGAAGCTGTAATCCAGCCAGTGATGACTGGTTTGCTTTTGGGTCTTTTGGCACCAGCCAAATTACCATGTATATATGAGGGAAGCTGTTTGAAAATACCTGATTTCTGGATCTGTTTAAATGTGTTTAACATAAAGACTATTTAAGCTTTTAGAAGATTGAGCTGGAAAATTAATTGGACTAGGGTAGGTTTATAAAAGTTTAGACGCGTTGCTTGGTTTAAGCATAGGATAAGAAGTTAGCATATCTACAGCCTCTTCCCAGCTCTGCTGGGAACTTCCTAAACGAACTCCCTGTATGAACTTGTGCAGTAATGCAGCCCTTAAAATAAGGATTATAGTATTATTTTAAAGGCTTTAGTAAATCATTGCACTCTAGTGATTATGAGATAAGCTGGTAAGCAGTGTCATAAAAATCTTTAACAAAACAAATATAGGCACTCATGTTGTAATTTACTTTTTGGGTTTTTTTTGGTTGGGTTTGGTTCTGGTTTTTTTTAAGTGGGATAAACATCCTCATCTTGGTCATAGAGATTGTCTGAATAACTGGACAGTTTAATGATGGAAGTTTTGTCTAGAGTTCTCTTGTGGCCATAAGTACATGTCATAAAATCATAAAACCATTCTATAATTCTGGGTTGGAAGGGGCCTTAAAGATCATCCAGTTCCACCCCCCTGCCATGGGCAGGGACACCCTCCACTAGCCCAGGTTGCTCAGAGCCTCATCCAGCCTGGCCTTGAACCCCTCCAGGGATGGGGCATCCACAACCTCCCTGGGCAACCTGTCTTACCACCCTCACAGTAAATTCATCACTGGAAAGGGCTAAATCTGAAGGAACTAACTGTCACACTTTAATAATGCTAATTACGTTTCACTGGCAGCTACAGCCAGAAGATTTTAATCCAGATGGCTCCTAAAATTCAAAAACCTAGCTTTTGTCTCTGCATAGTGTGCTGAGAACTCATGTAACCATTAAATGAGAGATTACGGAAAGGTTTTTTTGAGATAGCTGAGAAATTCTGAGTGGGCTGTGACTTGTCTCAGGATGGGCTGTTCGGAGGAGCCTTGAGCACAGCAGGGCCAGGGAAGGTGCAGCCACGTAGGACCTCTGCAACCCAGGGCTTTGCTGGCATTCTACGTGTCGCCCCATGGGCTGGAGTAGAGAGTTTGGTAATGCAGGTCAGAATTGAAACAGTGGGCCAAGTTCAGAGCTGAGGTGAGTCTCCCCTGAAGTTGTGCCAAGCTGGAAGTGACCCGACCTGTTGTAACTCTTTGCAGCAATTACATTAAGGGTCTTTTTATGGGTCTTTATCCAGCCTTGGAACAAATGTACGTGCTGGTACTGTGCTGCTGGCTCTTGACTGCTACACTTGCAGTCACTCATTAGTACACTCAGTCCAATGCTATGCTCATTTTCTGAAATAGGGTGATAGAGCTAAATTCATGTGCTGTGGTTTTTTGCAAGGTGAGGGTTTTTTTGGGTTTGTTTTTTTTTTTTTGTTCATGGGCTGTCTTGTCAAAAGCAAGCTCGTTTACTCAGTTTCAGTTGAATCCAGATGGATAAACACAAGGAAGATGTTAGCTCACAGTAAAGACAGCCCTGTGCCGCTGGAAAATGTTGAGAAATGTGTAAACTCTTCCTTGTTTTTGCCATCAGATCACTCTGGTTTCTCTGTTTTATTTGGACATAAGGACTCCAGTTCCTGAGTTTTCTAAATTGTTTTTCTGCAGATTTCTAATCTGTGCTACATCCTTGTGGATATCTATTTTTTCTTTAATGAGAGCCTGTCCCTGGATTTGCTACTAGCTGTGCTGGTTACATGTCCCTTTTTGTGCCTTAATTTGAGGTACAGGATAATGCTACTTTCTTCCTTTGTAAAATCATTGAAGAGTTACAGCTGAACAGACAGCTCTGTATCATTATTTTTACTTGCGGCATGGGGAGCTCTTTTTCTGTGGCAGAAATAATAACATTCATTCTTCATTGATTTAAATTGCAAATCAAACATGGGTACTTCTCTGCAGAGACAGTGACAACACTGCAGCTCTAAAGTGCAGCATGCAGAGTCAGACCCGTCACTGATCTAGCTCAGCATATTCCACTGGAGGTAATGAAGCTGTGATTTATAGCAGATAAGCGTCTACAATATCTCTAAAAGCCTTCTTCACAATCTGTCACCTGCTATTGTGGGCTCAGCAGCAGGACCAGATAATAGGAAAGATAAGGAATTATGGCAAGACTCATTTTCTTCTAACACAAGAAAGGGAGCTTGGTCACAAAAGCAAGGCACAAGTTAGTCCATCTGTTCTCCAAGGAGCACTCTTTCCAGACCCTGTCCAATACCTGTCATCTTGGCAGGTCTCTTATGGTTTGCCAGAACTTCAGGGTCAAATCTTCAAGCAAGCTTTTCATGTACTAGTGAATGGGAAGACAGCGTGTGACAGTGCACTAAAATTAGTTGCCTGAGTCTGTGGAGCACAGCTGTCGTTCACTAGGGGGTTAGGATAGCTCCCACCTATGTTTTCCACCCATAGCATTCAAAGACACCAACCCTGGGGTACAGTGTTGTCATGCCCTTTGTCCTGGCTCCATTGAGGCATGGTGGCAGCTGCAGGAAGATGGAGGAAGCTGCCTGTGTTGGCTCTGCACTAGCTAGGAAAATCCTGCAACTTTCCCTGCTCTTTGCCCAGTTGGAGTGATGCAGCAAGAGCAGATGGCATTAAATAATTTGGCCAATGCTATTTTCATTATTCATTCTGCTGTAGAGCTTTTGCATGAAATCTGTGGTTTGGCACTTGCTCTAGATAGCTTTTTAAAGGAATAATATTATTGTAATTGCCAAAAAAAAAATTGAAGATACAGGGTTTTCATATTCCTGGTGTCTCTCGGAGTTGGGATATACCGCCTACCTTTCACTGAAATTTTCAAACTTATTTTTACACTTACTACAAATTTCTTTATGAGAAAATAAGTTCAACAATGGATAGCTTTTCATTTTTTGTCAATCACTTTTAGTTTAATAGCCTTAGAAACCTACAACTTTGTATTTTTAAAGATGAGTTTTTTTGAAAAATCATAAATTATGTTGTTTACCTTTAAAAGCAATTTTTTCCCCCCAAGATGTAAAAAACTGGTTTTCCTTTGTGTTAAAAGACAGAAAATTGACAGTATTCAGCAACTATCTCCTGAAGCTGTGTTTCCTTGTTTTCTGTTTTTGTTGAGTGACCACAGAAAGCTAATTATTGTTTGGTTATACTGGCTGAAGATAACGCTGACAAGAAAGTGGTGTTCTCTTTTCAGTGGGCATCAAACAGACATATCATCAATCTAATCTAATGCCTCATATGGCTGATTTCCTTCCAGGTATTTTATTTCTTTAGTTCAAACTGCAAAAATAGCACAATTTTTCCATGTGCTTGTTCTTTCGGACAACTTCTACTCAAGTGGCACATTTCTATTTCATATAGTTAGGGATGATATCAAAAGCTGCAGATTTCAGATCTTTCTCTTCAGGGAACCATCTCCTGGGCTATGAAGAAAAAATTGAAAATTATGTATTTCCTGTGAAGTATAATTAGGCCACTTTGAAGAAATTTCATAATGAAATAGGATGCTGTTAGTGTACAAAAACACATTAGGTGTTTCCGTGAACTTGCTTAGAGAGCATGGAGAATTCTTATTATGTAGCAGCTGATATTATGGTGCTGTCCTGTTGTTATCTTCTTTCTGAGGCCCGATAACTGGGGCTGAGCCTAGCAGTTTCGAAAATTAAAAATTTTGTCTTCAGTCCTGCAAATAAACCCTGACTCCATATTAAACCTGAACTTTTTCCAGCCACTGAATTTTTTTGATATGTTGCTTTCCATACCTGATATCCATTCGGGACAGGAAGGGGAAGTACCAGAAACACAAAGTGAGATTTTGGATGAAGATCTATAATAGCAGAAAAAGTATCTCAGAGCACCAGCTGAAGATTTATTATTCACCCCCTTAAGTTCAAAATGGCATAAATTTGAACTTGGCTTTTGATCCTCAGTCTACTTAGATGTGCAGAAATGTGTTTGAATAGACAGAATCTTTAAATGATTGTCATATGGCACATTTAAATAAGACTGATACGTTTCCTTTCCTGAACTGGGAGTGAGATTGGCTCTAGGCTTTTTTTTTGTGATCTTGACATAAAATATTAGATTTTTTTAAAAAATTAAAATTTGCATTCCTGAATAATCTTGAGCTGTGCATGTAAGATGACCCTATTTTATAGATGTTAAACATGTTAACAGATTAATGTATTTTTTTTTCCCCTCACCAGAGTCTAAGGAACACAAGCCCTTCTGAAGTAAGCTTAAATATTAAAGTCCTGCCTTTAGTATGTATAGCAGAAAAAACAGCAGGAGACCTGCTAGCATACCTCTGACAACTCTGAGTATCACCCTTGACCCTTAGAGATACATTGAGGTCTGCTCTGAGACATACAGAGCTACATGTACCAAAACTCGGTAGAAAATCTGTCTCATTTTTGTACATGGTCAGACATTCCCACCAAAATAAACTTAATCTATTGAGGCTCTGTATATAAGGCTGACACAGGGACCTGGGTTTCAAGTAAGGAATTTTATGATCATCTAGAGAAAAATAATTCTACAAATTTCCTACTTTTGTGGCATAAAACACTTCAATGCTGCACTGATGCCGCAAACTTCCTTTTGCTGTCTGTTGGCTGCATCTTGACAGGGAGGTGGAATGGACGAGAAGAAATGTTCCCCACCTATATGAAATGTAAAGCATATAAAATGGAAACACACATTCCTTCTTCCTCCTGCTGGAGGGCTGGTAAGTTACTGTGGGGACAAGCAGTCTGTTGTGCAGTTTTTGGGAGCGTCACAATTTCTCTGTATTAACTTTTCGTCTTTGAAACCTTTTGTAACTTACTGACTGTGAGAAAGGAGCTGGGTTTTGAGGTCTCAGTTAATGCTGGTCCATAACTGACCTGTGGGGGCACTACTGACCTTTGACTGATTCACTTTGATGTCAAGTGTTGGGCTTTCTTATCAAACAAATTTTGATTGCCTCCTTTTCTTATCCAGTAAGAAGAGAAATACTGGACTACATTTGCTGCAACCTGGTGGTATCTGTTCTCCATGGCAGTTACAGAAATATGATGTCTACAAGAGTAGGTGAAATTAGTAAGGAGGTGCTCTTTTAATTTTCTGAGGAATATGACAAGAACACAGCAGGCCCTAGAAGCAGTAATTAATGCTAACCTTGATACAGCCACTTAATTTAGATCTTCCTATTTACTCCCTGCACAGATTATAAAGTGCTATAGACTCTGCAGTCGAGTGCATTGCAGTTAGTACCTTTAATATGTACAATACACTCTTGTTCAAGTTACTTCATATTCTGTATCTTTTTTGGATGCCCTCATGATCATAAAGGGTTTGACTGGGTTGGGTCTGTATTCTGGGGATTCATGTTCCCTTCTGAATTCAGGCTCCACTGCTGAGAATTTTCCTCTATAAATGTCTAATAAAAATATAGTATTATAAAGCCTTAGCAGGCAGAGCCCCTTATTTAGTTAATTTAGTTATTTAGTTATTTAGTATGGGATCTAGAGTCACACTGCATTTTTTTAATCACACTGTATTTATCAGGAACATAAAGGTTCAGAAAGGCCGAAAGCAGTCACCAATGGGTGGGAAAACCTGACCTAGATTGTCACTTTACCTTTTTTAGTCATGGAACTTACATTTTTAGCTGGTAAGACTGTTTTCTGTCAGATTTTTTGGGGGCTTGGGGACTTGCATTTATTTTGAACTAGCCATCTGAATGGTCTTTGTGGGGTTTTTTTAGGATGTGCACATTCACATACATGATGATCTTGACAGATTTGCAAGGTTATATCACATACTTCGTTTGTGGTACATGTTATTTTGCCCTGTGTCACACAGGATAAATTGGAGATGACAGTAAACATGCCTGATGTAGTACCTTGCACATGATCTGAGGGCAATGTTGATTCTGCCTTTCAAGGGTTTCTCTCAAGATCTGTACCCCAGCCTCAGATGTGGCAGGGGCAGAAAATGCTTCCTGTCAGAACTGAATCCCTTTGCACAACAAAACTCCACAGATACACTTGCAGCAAGCTCTGTCAGAAACAGAAGTGTTTCCAGTCAAAGCAGAATAAATTTGATCAGTTTAGTGCAAAATGCAAAATACACTTCTGGTTCCAGAAATACATCCTCCCATCCCTCCTGCAGAGGGAATCTCTCCTTGCAGCAGTCAAGGTTACTACCCTGATTTACCATTACCTTTCACCCTGTAATTATTGTGTGCGTGCAAAAGGGATGTAGCTGTCTCTATTTTGATGTATCAGCATACACCTTTTTCTCACTGTTTTGGGGTGGTATAAATGCCTGGATGAGATGGGAAATGAAGAAATAGGTATAACGAACAGCAGAAGATTCAGACTTTTTGTGATCTTACGTGGCCTTGCGATATGTCTTAATAATTACTGATGGACTGTGGGTCATTGCAGAATTGTGGGGGGAGCACTGCAGCTTTAACAGGGAACCACAAAGCTCAAATATAATTTTTTTTACCATGATGTCTCAGAGCACCGTTCATTGTGAAATACACCTACAGGCAGGTAAGATTAGAGCGAGTCCAGAGGAGAGCCACGAAGATGATCAGAGGGCTGGAGCACATCCTGTAAGAGGACAGGCTGAGAGAGTTGGGGTTGTTCAGCCCGGAGAAGAGAAGGCTTTGGGGAGACTTTATAGCAGCCTTCCAGTAATTAAAGGGGGCTACAGGAGAGATGGGGAGGGACTCTTTATCAGGGAGTGTAGCAATAGGACAAGGGGTAACGGTTTTAAGCTGAGAACAGATTTTGATTAGATATAAGGAAGAAATCTTTACTGTGAGGGTGGTGAGGCACCGGAGCAGGTTGCCAGAGAAGCTGTGGATGCCCCATCTCTGGGGGTGTTCAAGGCCAGGCTGGATGAGGCTTTGAGCAAACTAGACTAGTGGGAGGTGTCATTGCCTGTGTCAGGGGGCTTGGAACTAGGTGATCTTTAAGGTCCTTTCCAACCCAAACCATTCTGTGATTCTGTTCTCAGGCTTTCTGAGATTTTAGACTATTTATACTGCAGTCACCTATAAGCAACTGACTCAGGTGCTGCTAGCAGCCTTGAGCCTGCTAAAACCCTCTGGGAAGCTGTGGAGAGACACTATGGGAGTCAGTGCTGTTGTGAGAGAGACACTTGAAAGTCAGCCGGGGTGAGCCTGCCCACACAGAGAGAGGGGGAGCATACCGAGGTGGAGAGCCTTGCAGCAGGCATTGTCCAGGCAACCCGGGGCCCCACAGACTGCCCATGGCTGGCACGACACCCTGCAGCTACCCTCACTTCGAAGTCGAAATAGTCCCTTTCTCCCATGGAAGGGTCCAGAGGTGGGAGACAAGGCTTGGTGGTGCTCAGCACCTGGAGAAAGGTGTGTGCCTCTTTGTAGGGATCTGTGGTCTCAGGGCTCCCCCCACCTCCAAGGGTTTCCCTCCTTGTGTGCTGAGCACCCCGTCACATGCTGTGTTAGCACTTCATTCATTGAAACAGAAGGTCATGGTTTTAGTTTTGTTGTAAAAACCTCCTTGGTTTTTTTTAAAAAGGTGTTCACCTCATTGTGAATTGGGCCCAGTTTCAGTACAGTCCTACGTATGCAATAGCATAAGTAAATTAATATTAACTGAGACTGATGCATAATAATTATGTGAGGTTGACAGATAATTTCCATCGAGGAACAGAACTCTTTGCAACTAACTAGCTGAAGGAATTACATGGACAATTATCGTATATTTTAGGTAATGAAGAAATGCCAACTCACTAAATGGATGTCTTCTGAGTAAACAGTTATGTTCATTTCAGACCTCATTTATATAATGAATGACATGCAAACTGTGTTTGGACTGTAATAGATACAGCTCAGGTCACCAGCTAATTTAAAATACATACAAATAATACAACTCCCTTGCAGATATTATTAATGGCAAGTACTACATTTGGAGACTCTGGTCTTGAGAATGGTAGCCTGAGGTTCAGAAACTGCTAGGCTCATTTGGCAAACCACTGCACAGCTTTACCCAAACTTCTGCAGGTCAAAGTAATAAGTTACTGTTGCCACCACATCAGATTTTCCGCCTCCTTTCCCCATCTCCTTAGCCCAAAAACTGTCTTTTTCTTTCCTCCTCTGAAATACAGTAGGGCCCTAAGGTAATTTCTTTCCCCTAGAAAGTTATTAACTCTTGAGAATAGGGGGCATTTCAATTTTAACTCCGTCAGGTGTTTCACAAGAACACTGCCTTTTTCAAATTGTACCCTACTGCAAATAGCGATAAATCCTTTCAGGAACCCTTTCAGCCTGTAGAAGTGACCGTCTCCCAGACAGTCGATGATTGATCAATCACCATGCACAGTGGTTACTCTCAGGTTGTCTCTTGGTGATTTCACATGCTTTGTCGTCAATTTTTTTTGTTTGCTTTTCACAGATTAGTCATCCTTAGCAAGTCAACATCTAGCAGGGCAAGGGCTGTGCTGTGTTGCTGCAACATGCAAGCAGATGCATTTGAATTTTCTGATGTTTTCCCCCCATTTAAGCTGAAATTTTTGGAGATGTCAGAAGGTTTTTGTACTAACAAAGAAACAGAACACATCCATGCACAGCATTTTCAGTACAGCAGGCCAGACCAAGACAGAAACCTTTTAAACAGCAAAGTTCTTAATTCAGTCTTTGATTGCTACAGGAAAGGCTTAAATGCATCACTCAACTTGGTTTAAGCTTCAATGGTTTTTTTTGACTTGTCAAAGGCAGAGAATAGACGTTTTTCCATTTAAATCAAAATTTGCAGATGGCTTCTTAGCAATCACAGCAATTTACAGAATGAAACTTGTGATTATGGATGGCTTAGAGTTCAGAGGTAGAGTCTAGCTACACAATCTGCTCTTTGATGTGAATATTGAGAAGTTTTGAGTTGTTTAGATTCAGGTTTAGAGCAAAGTTCTTCACAAAGACAAGACAAAAGTTTGGGTTTCAGTGTGGGAAGAGCGGCGTTCTCACTGATCTTTATTATCCACTAATTTTATAGATTACAAAGCTTTAATTAGTATTAATAGTATTGAGACCCCACAACATAAAAGGGGAACAATTTATTTAAAATTTTATGTTCTTATGTTACTACTATCCAGTTAGGAGCTGGAACTCCTGGGGTTCAACTGAAGCCTAGAAAGCTGCTCTCTGTCTGGCCTCCCATTTGGAGGATAGGAACCATCTTCTCCTCTTTCTCCTTTCTTTGCTTTGGGAAAGCAGTGCTGTTATCAGAGATTTCTCCTTTCCTTCCACCCTGTTTCAATGCTTTCACCTCCGTGAATGTTGCAGCAAAATTTACTTTCCTTGTTTTGGCTGAATTCCACTGTGTCAATCAACCTGTATGCAGGAAAGAAAGAAATTGGAATGAAATGGGTGGCTTGACCCAACTTTCTTGACTCCACTGAGACTGGGCTAAAGAAATCTAGTTACTGTGGTTTCAACTCTATTATTTACCCTCTCTGTGGCCTTTAGCCAGTTATTTAGCTTATGATAGTTTACAGACAGGCATTAGCTCACCTACCTGTCCTCTAAGCTAGCACGAAGCTGTGCTAGCCAGTGCTAACCCCATGCTAATGTGCCTGAACTCTCATCATCGTGTATGACCGTAGCATCTCATTTATCTCAATTAAATAACGTTGGTCTGGCTCACAGTTCCCATAAAGCACCACACAAACAAATCCTTCGTGTGTCTTGGTTATTGCTCTGTGTGTAGAACCTCTTAAATGGATAATTGCCACAGGAGTAGAGTGAGTGCTTTGAAATTACTAAGGGCTTTTCAAGAACTCAGTATTAATAGTTAATTAAGCTCAGTAAAAATATCTATTAGTTAAGGGCATAGGTAAGTTTAAGAAATTATATATTGCTTTTTCTCCTGCTTTATAATTAAAAACAAGTCCCACAGAGGTGGTCTATACCTTTTGGATCCATATGCATCCCTCAGCAAAGTTCCTTCTCTTCCTTACATGCCACTATAGACCATTGGTAGAGTATGGTATGTTTAGCATAGGAGCTGCTATACATTTCTTGAGAGTTTGTTTTCTTGTTAGGAGAATGCTCGGGTTTTTTGGAAAGAGAACGATGCTGCTGTTGCTTTGGAAGGCAATCAATGCAACGGGAGAGTTGTGGTAAGCAGGGAACAAATCTTTCAGCCTGAATCTCTCTAACTAGAGTCAGCCTTGAGGCAGATTGACCCCTGAAGACACAGGTATTGCTATTTTGGCTAAGTTCTCCCAGAGAGCTTGCTTGAATGCTACTCTGTCAGTCTTGTTCAAACAGCAGTGTAGGTGATGTAAAATTAATAAGCCGCATGAGTCATATACACATGATATTGTATTTATAGCATTTTTGTGAGGTCTTATTAACATATATTACAAAAGTACTTTGAAATTCTCAGTGAAAGATATCATAGCACAGAAGTACAGAGCATTTTCCAATCTTGACATCAGCTTTAATCAACTCTTCAATTTAAATTGCCTAGATCTGAACTTCAGTTTGGGATCCTCTCCTTCAGGGTGGCAAGAACGTTACAAGACTGAAGTGCTCCCAAACTTCTTGGAAAAACTGGGTGATGATCCAGGAAGTCCATGGTATGGGCACTTCCCACATTATGTTTGTACCATAAGCTGTGCAGATTTTCTCTAGTCTTCCCCACTCAGCTGCAATATCAACAGTAGAGCCACATAATTAACCAAAAAGATTCTTTTATTACTGTTCATTAACATAATAGTTGAGAATTTAGGCTCAGATAGTTAAACAGAACATACGCCTTTGCTACTGAATTTGGAGTGGGAGGAAGGGCGGTGGGAGAGAGAACACGAGTACAGATTGCCGTTTCTCCTCCACTCGCATTTGTTTTCACTACTGGGCAGGCTTGCTGTCTTCTGAAAGGGAGGGAGACAGAAGCAGGGAGTTAAGGGAGCAAGTTGGGATTAGTCACTGCAGCAATCATGCATGGAGGAATATGTTATTATTTCAGGCTGGATTTTCTTGGTCTCGTGTCAAAAAGCAGTTTCTGTGCACAGAGTAGAGTGGAGACTTAGCAGAAGGGTTTTCTGGGCTGCCATGGCTGATGTTAGAAAGTAGTTCACAACTGGAAGCTTTTCAAACAAAATAATATTGGGGTTCTCATGTTACTTCAGGTCAAGTTCTTGTGTGTTAAAGACTATGTCCTTCTGCATAGGAGAGAGGAGTTGCAGAATGCTTATTGTCTTGAGGAACAAAAAATTAAAATTCCAACAGATTCATTATCCCATAGCTGTGCTTGATGCCTTCAATGCAGACTGAAGGAGGAGTGAGAGCTCCTGGAAGGTCTGGAAATCTATTGGGCTGTTTGCTGTCACCACTGGATGAGGTAACCAGCTTAGTCTCCAAAAGGACAGCATCAATCCACGTCAGTCCGGAGCAAGAAAAAAAAGGTACAAAAGAAAAAGAGATTGCAGAATGCAACACAGATACAGAGAATGCAACAGAGATATAAAACACTTGTTTTTTCTAATTTACTGTTTTTAAAAAATTATTTTAAAGGTGAGGAACATGGGAGAAAACTGCATGCAAGTTTTATATGAAATTTGTTTCCTATTTATATACTTTCTAAATATATAAATGAAGCAAATTGACAGAAGCTATTGAGATTTATTGCAAACCTCTGTAAAAAGGAGGTATTATTTATGGCAAGATAGTGTCATGTACAGGGCACAGTAAGGAAAGAAGCAGAAATAGGTACTTATGTCTCCTGTTACTGGCAGAACAGAAGGCAGGTAACAATATGGAAAGACTGTCTTCAAATAATGGTTGCAGAGGTTTTTGAGGAAAAGGATAAAAGATTAGTCTGTGTGGGATAACCAGTGAAGGGATTCAATAAATAAGCTGACATCATCAAAACACACAGGAAACATACTCTAAATATTAAGTCTTAAATTCAGCTCTCAAATATCTAGCATAACAGGAACTGGCATAAACCAAAGTCAGGGGTAATAAAACATTTATAAACAGAGGGCTCTAAGACTGTGAGCAATACATCCACCTTGAAAACTTATAAGCAAATTTCTGTAGTGAATAGGTGTAGTCTTGAACTGGAGCCAGCTGAGAAGAGCCTGTACCTCTGTCCTTTTGTGGTAGCCCAGGGCAGCCAGCAAACTGGGGAAAAGCCAAGCTGAGATGATGAGAGCTTAAACATCTGCCCCTACCCAGAGCTGACTGCACTCTGTGGATGGAGCCCCTGAATTTGATCACCCAACGTGTAATAACAGTTGTGACTAGTGGTGTCTCTCAGGGGTTATTACTCAAAGCAAATAGTGCTGTGTCAAGGCTCCTATATTTCTCCAGTTTCTAACATGATGCACAGTCACTAAAATAGCCTTGCTTTTATGAACCTTATGCTGCTCCCACAGCAGAACAAACCCTCCTTCTCTTAACTGAGACACAGAGAAATGTCTTCAACTTCTCAAATTACTGAATCAAATTTTTTTCCTCCTCCCCCAACTTCCTTGCTTCCTCCTTCTGACAGAGATCACTGTAGCAGGAAAGAAGTCAAACAGCACGCTTAATGCAGATAATTAGTTCCTGGATGGTATTGTTTTTCTTTTGGATATGCTGCCTGACAGTTAAAATCCAGGGGAAAAAAAAAAAAAGAAGAAAAAAAAAAAGAACTGAGATGTTTATAATTATATCCGTCTTAAAAAAAAAAAATCTGTCTTACCAGGGCAAAATCCTTCTTATCATTTTTTGTGTATGTAGAATCAATTAGTTATCACAGTTGTAACTTATTCTGCCCTTTGAGAAGCTTTGTTTGAGTTATAATAATTATTCTATCTGGGCTCTTGGTCTTTCTCCCTAGATCCTCATTCTGAGCTGCGTTTGCAAAAGCATGCTGGAATTTCTTGGCACAGCTAATGTGAAATACTTAAAATGAAATAAAACAAAACTCACCATGTAAGACGTGGATATCAAATATGTTCTTAACATCTTTTTCAAAACACAAGCTTGCATAAAGTGACGTGCAAGTTTTACAGTTTCAGGTAAAATGCTTGACTTCTCTTAACAGAGATAAATCAACGCTAACATCACTGAGTTAGCCTAGTACTGCAGGAATCATGCTTTGGCCCAGTGGTATGGGAGTCATAAAGGCCAGATTTTATGTCTGTGAAGGTACAAATCGGTGCCAGGGGGATTTCCAAAGGCAAAAATTTACATACTGGGTCTGTAAATAGCTTTAAACATCTCAGAGTGCTTTTCACCTACTGCCGAAACCTCTGCCAGTTCGTTGCCTAGCCGTTAGGCCAAGTCAGAGTAACGTTGGGGTTAACCACAGCAAGGGATGGAACCCTTCTGAGACCACATGTTGAGATCACAGCTTCCTTGGGGTGAAATAAGGAAGGATGATTTTGCCACTAACCTGGGAGACTGGGACCTAAGGGGAACACATGGGATTCACATTTGAATGGAAAAGGTGACTTTGTTTCCAACCTCACGTTACAATTATCAAACTGTTCTGTAGCAGGTGATGATGAGAATTGTGGGCATTTGATTTCAAGCTACATTTACGACAGATTGGATGACTGTTTTTCCTGACCTGCATCCGAGTGATAGCTACTGGCTTTTCTAGGACAGCTTAATAAAACAGCATGGGCTTTACTTTCCAACTTCTGTTTTACCATGTGTAGATGCAGATTGCTTTTTGCTGGCAGAGGCCTGTTTTTGTGTCACTTGGAATTATTTGTAAAGTGATGGCAGCAGGAGTTTTCAACCAAGAATGGGGCCTTGTTGTTGTAGGAAGTACAATTTTTTCTTTTGCTATTATTTCATTGATATGGCAGGAGGAGTTGCTCTGTTAGCACTTAAAACTTTCAGCCCACAAGCAGTTGTGTTACCTGTACAGGCTCTGATGCCATGTGCTGTGCCAGGCACAATATTGGATCTAGATTTTTTTTTTTTTTTTATCCCTCAGAGCTGAAAAAGGAGAAAACCTTTATTATTAAGTGAAACGTGTATGACCTTGAATCTTCCTTTTAGATTTCAAAATCTGTCGTTCCTTCACAAGCTTCTTGTCAGGTTAGGCAACTAGCAATGGGGAGAGTGTCTGGGATAATAGCACCTTATGTCTTGTTGTGGTGTGAAAATTTTTAGGAGCTCAGATGTGTCAGTATGAGGCACAGAGCCTCATCTTATGGAGTGAAATTGTTATGTGCTCATAAAGACCACTCTGAATTGCAAAGCTGTTCAGGACTATAAAGATGTAGCTCTTTCTTTCATTTCATTTTTGCTTCTGCGTGTCTTGCTAACAATTGGTGTGGTGTGATTTTTTGATTTCACACTTATTAATTGCTTTATGCTTCTGGAACACGTGTCAGTTTTGTTTCACAGCAAGAGTCCTAATCGTGAATGACTCCCCATCACTGCTGCGTGCTTTCAAATCTCTTCTAGGTTAGTTGAAAAAGTCACACATTATGACAGTATGAAGCACCTGGAAAGAAATCTGTTTTGATGACAGAGGTGAAGACAAGTTACACCGAGGCAATGCGTATTGAGAGAATAATAGATCTAAATCTGTATTCATCTGCACATGTTACTTTGTACATAATGGGACTTTCATCTGGCTCAAGGAATACAGGGCAAATTATTTCACAAGGATATGTCCTTGTACTGTTTCTCCAGTGAATTGGACACAAATAGGTCTTCAATTACCATCACTCATGCGTGTCTTTTTTTTTCCCTTTTAGAGTAGAGACAAACAGGGGAAAAAAACCCCACAACACTCCTTCAGCTTCTGTTTTTACTGTGGCAGATACCAAGATATTCCTGCTCTTTGGAGCATGGTCTCTAGTGTTTGAGTCTAGTCTTTCTCATTTATGCAGACTTTCTGCACTTGAGTGCACCTTTATAAGGACATTGATGTTTTTCTCTTCCTGTCTTTTTGGTATGCGGGGTGTGAGAACTGAGTGAAGAGCCTACAGAGCTAATAAGATGAGAAAGTAGAATACCATCAAATGGGTTATAGTTTATTCATAAACATGCAAATACTTAATGCAAGTGTGAATGTTCACTCTTTCACACACATACTAGGAAGTTTATTTGCAACAGCAGGGACAAGCAGAGCGTAGCTAATTTTGTTGTCATAGATAAATACATTTTTGTTTATAGGCTGAGCTGTGGTAACTGATTGTGTTTATGATCCAGATCTTTGGGGTAATTTAAGCCAATCATTTTTACCCGGTGCTTGAAGTGAACTCAGAGTACGCACCTAGTCTGTTACTTGCTGGTGTTTCATTAAGCTGTGGAGAAGCTGTTGCTTGCAAATGACTTTTGGTGCTGTGAGACGCAGGGAGCTCACAGTGCTGTTCAGTGATGAGTTTCTCCTCTGAAGTCTGGTGGGCTGGACAGAAAACACAACACCACCACTGAGCCATCACTTCCTTCTGTGTGCTCTCAGTGCTCTTGGTATTACTTGAGAAATCATCACAAGAACATGCCTGGGGTTGCAATGCTTAATGTAGCCTATTGCCAGTAAGCCACAAGGCACTATATACAATTACAAAAGTGATCTTAATGCCTTTTCATGGTCACATATGTGGAAAAAGAAGAACCTGAACTTCGGTATTCTGAAGTGCAGGCAGATGTGCTCATAGGAGGATCATGAAAAATCTTTTTGATTCAATCAAAGAGCTGAGCCAGAGCTTTGGCAATATATTTATTGCTTGAATTTTGAGTGCAGGAATTGATGAGATAAGAGAGATTTGTATATTTGCATTGCAGTTATTGAGAAATGACTGTACTGAGTCTCGCAAATGGCAGCCAGCCAACCAGACTAATATATTTTTTGCCTGGATTAGCATAATGAAAAATGACCAGCGCTTCTGTATGGAAGCGCCACTTGCTGTGAATTAAAGAAAAAGCAAAAAAATCCATGTAGTCATCTCCATCCTTCCCTTTCATTGGCAACAAAAATACTTCACAAGATGAAAGAAGAAAACAATGACATAAACCAATACATGGTGAACTCATATCTAGAAGTTAACTAGGAAAGAAAATAATTCACTTTTGAATTATACATATTTTTATATGTTTCAATTTTAGTATTCTATATTGCATTGTTTAGTGACCTGAAAGCTTTTTATATTACCAATGAGTTAATGCCTATGAAATAAAGCTCAGTAAATATTTACTATGGGGCATGTCTGGGAAAGGTCATGTTGACTCATTTAAGGTCATGCTGTTTATGAAAAACATCCTTTTCAGAAGAGGCAATAAAGGACTAGAATCCTGACATAAAATGAGGAAACAGTGTTCTAAAATTGTGTATTTTTGTTTTCTCTAAAGCAGAATTGACTGCAACAGACTTCCCATTGGTGATTTCCATTCACTCTTTCTCAGCTGACTTTCATCTCTGTGTATTAAGACTTATCTTGCCTGGCTAGTCATTGTCATGCCTGGGGAAAAGCTCTGTCAGGTACTGAAAAGAAATATATAAAAGAAAGCTAATGGCTAAAGTTTAATTCTATAAATTCTGCATTCAAATGGTTTGTAGCTGCCAAACCAGCTAGAAATCTAATCTGTGTGCTCTCCATACTATTACTGCTGAGCTACCTTAGCCTAAGATATCAGGCTGATTAATGTATTTATAAAGGCCTGTCTGCATCCCTGTTGGCTACTGAATAACTGCCATATGTAAAAACCATGTGACAGCTACAAGAAATAATTTATATTAAAAAAAATAAAATTGCAGAACAGGATTCTTCGCATCACCGAATGAACCAATACTTTTATTATTCTTTGAATGACTTTTTAGCAACCTCACTTTATAAAAGCCAGAGAACTATTTGGAAGGAAGTTTCAGGGTTTTATTACTCTTTGGCAACCCAGGAAGAGAGACCTTTATCTCCTGATTGATTCGTGTACGCAGGGCCAGCCTTTGTCACATAGGCAAAGGATTTATGAACATGCTTATGTGTTTTGCTGAGTAGGACCCTTTGCATGCTTTGTATGCTGCCTTTCTCAGTCATGGCCACCGTGTACTTTTATAGTGCTGACAAATAGACCAGCTAAACAAAATTTAAACCTTAGAGTATCAATTTAGACAAAAAAAAAAGATTAGGAGCCATAATACATTAAAATGACAATACAAATCTGAGTTGCAGCTGCCATCATACCACATGCAGCTGATGTTTCTAGTCTCATCTGACTCTCGATGTTTGAAAGGAAGGTGCACAGAGAGAGAAAAGCATCTGCAGAAGGCAGTTTGTTTAATCTTAAGTGAATAAATCAAATTCTTCAGATCCGTCTCTCCCTACAGAGTACAGAGGGAGCCTAGATGATGAGATTTGACGGTATGCCCACTTTTTAGTTTCATAAAACAAAGGCATATGAATCCCACACCAAGTACAGAAGTCTCAGCATGAAAGTTCTGACCAACACATCATTAAGGTCTCCTCGCTTTGAAGGTAACAGGATATTCAGTATTTTAGTTATACACGCAGAGGTGTGCAGAATATTTAAGCAAGTTCTTGTGGTAGCACACAGGTGAATCCCAATGAAGGATAAATGTGGTGGCAGTGTATTGGAGCAGAAGTAGAAGGAATTATTATTTTCCTGATCTGGTGCACACAAAGCAGAATATTCTGCTTTGAAGAATGTGTTGAAGCCATTAAGCTGCTATGAGAGGACATTGTAGCAGAATTTTATCTTTCATGAAAGCCATATAACACGCAGTGACCTGGACTGTCATCCCTTGATATGGACAGCAGTCATTCTTTCCCCCCAGCCAGTCTTATCCTCTGGGCAGGTGAGGTGGCACATGCTACATCTGAATGGACTTTACCCCACAGCTGAGGATCCTGACTCCATTTCCTACGCTCTTTGTATTCACTCCTCTTGTTCACGTCCTCCAGGTCAACCTGTGGCAGTTTTACTAAAAGCTAAATGCTTGATACACTATGACCCAATAAATCCTGCTGGAGTTACCCCTGCAGGGGAAGGTGGCAGAGATAAGTTCTGAGTTTTTGCAGCATTAGAGATTTTGGTAGCGTTCATGACTGCTGAGCAGCATATCGCCAGGAGTAGTGTGATGGAGAACTCTTCTGTGGGTAGGAATTTATCAAATCAGTACAAATGGTTGAGCTGAGCCTAAAGCCACACTAAAAAAGAATTGAAAATCAGGCTGCAGCAACAGCTGAGTTGTTCTGTGTGGATTTGCAATTGACCCTGTTCTGTACAGAGAATTAGAGCTCATCTCTTGCTAGTAATCAGGGAAATGACACTGGTTGCTTGGCTCTCTTTGAGCACAGATTGGGAAAAAAGAAAAAACAACCCAGAACTACCAAGCAAAACAACCAACAACCCACAAACCTGCACAGCAAATACTTTACTAAGGGAAAAACAAAACAAAAACAAAAAAACAACCTTGAGCCACAGGAGCTGTGTATACATAACATGAGAAAATCTTAGCAGGTTGTCTGGTCAAATCTTACCAATTTAGAGAACACATGAGCACAACAGGGGAATCAAAGCGGAATCAAATGTTCCACCTGGATCTGAAAACAAAGTAAACTTGTGCTTGAACCTGGATAAGTAATCTTTCAGGGGGTACCCATAGCCACACTATGGTTATGTCTTTGGGCTGAAAGGTGGTAAGTATTTTAGAGCAGAGAATAGGAAGACTGGGGATCTGGATTTAAACTTCCCCCCCAAAAAAAAAAAAACAACAACAAAAACAAACAAAAACAAACCAAAAAAAAACATGCCATGGCTCCTGTGACCTTTGAAGAAAGAGTGATGGGTGTTTGGGGCTTTTTTTCTGGGGGAGGGAGGTGAGGGGCTGGGCATTGCAGAAAACGGAGTGGCAATAAAGCAGACCACTTGTTTGAGGTGAATTCCAGACCAAACTGAAGTCAGCAGCATAAAAGGGGACAAACATACAGACCTTATCACTCTCTACAACTACCTAAAAGGAGGTTGTAGTGAGGTGGGTGCTGGCCTCTTCTCTAAAGTAACAAGTGATAGGACAAGAGGAAATGGCCTCAACTTGCGCCAGGGGAGGTTTAGGCTGGATATTAGAAAAGATTTCTTCACTGAAAGAGTGATCAGGCATTGGAACAGGCTGCCCAGGGAAGTGGTGGAATCACTGTCCCTGGAGGTGTTCAAGAAATGTGTAGATGTGGTGCTTAGGGACATGGTTTAGTGAGTTAGGTGGTGATGGGTTGATGGTAGGACTTGATGATCCTCGAGGTCTTTTCCAACCTTAATGATTCTGTGATTCTATGATACAGAAAAGCTGGGGAGGGACTTTTTTACAAGGGCGTGCAGTGACAGGACAAGGGGT
>WKFP01014060.1:162003-238216 GCA_011057875.1 Pterocles orientalis | reverse complement strand
AAACTCCCCCCCCCCCCCCCAAAAAAAAAAACACCAAACAAACAAAAAAACAAACCAAAAAAAACATGCCATGGCTCCTGTGACCTTTGAAGAAAGAGTGATGGGTGTTTGGGGCTTTTTTTCTGGGGGAGGGAGGTGAGGGGCTGGGGATTGCAGAAAACGGAGTGGCAATAAAGCAGACCACTTGTTTGCGGTGAATTCCAGACCAAACTGAAGTCAGCAGCATAAAAGGGGACAAACATACAGACCTTATCACTCTCTACAACTACCTAAAAGGAGGTTGTAGTGAGCTGGGTGCTGGCCTCTTCTCTAAAGTAACAAGTGATAGGACAAGAGGAAATGGCCTCAACTTGTGCCAGGGGAGGTTTAGGCTGGATATTAGAAAAGATTTCTTCACTGAAAGAGTGATCAGGCATTGGAACAGGCTGCCCAGGGAAGTGTTGGAGTCACTGTCCCTGGAGGTGTTCAAGAAACGTGTAGATGTGGTGCTTAGGGACATGGTTTAGTGAGTTAGGTGGTGGTGGGTTGATGGTAGGACTTGATGATCCTCGAGGTCTTTTCCAACCTTAATGATTCTGTGATTCTATGATACAGAAAAGCTGGGGAGGGACTTTTTTACAAGGGCGTGCAGTGACAGGACAAGGGGTAATGAATTTAAAGTGGAAGAAGGAAGATTTAAGCGAGATATTAGAAATAAATTATTTACTGTGAGGGTGGTGTGACACTGGAACAGGTTCTCCAGAGATGTTGTAGATACTCCATCCCTGGAGGTGTTCAAGGCCAGGCTGTATGAGGCTTTGAGCAACCTGGTCTAGTGGGAGGTGTCCCTGCCCCTGGCAGGGGGTTTGGAACTAGATGATTTCTAAGGTCCCTGCCAACCCACATCATGCTATGATTCTATGATTCTACATCTGTTTCTGAATTCTTCATGTCAGAAAAACTTATTTGAAACAGAAGTTTATTATTATTTTCTATTAATGGCTTCTTATTTCAAATTTACAAACCTCTCTAGTAGTCTCAGAACGTATCTTAAAAAATAGAGTTTTTGAAAAAACTAAAGAGCATTTTGGCGTCTAATTCCATTTAAGAACACTTGGAGTTATGGAACAAGGAGACAGGGGCTATTCCAGAAGTCTATCTATAAGTTTATTCATTGCAGTCTAGTTTGTTCTCTTATTATAGATTAACATGAGGGGGAACAGAATGTCTAGTTCTCTTCCACCAGGTTGCACTAAGTTGCTTTGTGATTTCAAATGGATTGGATAACAACCTTGGTCTCCAGTTTCTCAAACAGACAAAAACTCCAACTTCCTCCCAGATGTGCTCTTTGTAGATAATGCAAATAGCAAAACATTGCATTCTGTCTTTTAGAAATAGTTTTCTCGTGTAAATACAAAGGGTGAATATACAACCAATCAATTCAAAATGAAGGCATTTGCACCCATAATGCTCAGTCTCTACCCCTCTGTAATACTCTCTGCCAGAGCATGTAAGATGAAGTTCAACGGACACCAGTCCAGTCTAGTTCCTCTCAACTGCACAGCAGTGATGGAGCATGTCATGGTCACAGTTTTCTCATGGTGCAACATCAGTCTTTATGTCCTGTTGAACATCAGGAATTTTCCTAATGTCACCTTCCAGCATCAGTAGGTGTTCAGAAGGTGTTTCAGCATCAAAAGCTTATGTTATAGACTTCCATAATTTGCACAGGTGAATCTACAGTTTTAGAGCTGAAACACTAACAGCTTGAATTAATTTGTCGTCATCCAGACAACACACCTCCTCCAGTGTTCCTTTTCATCTCGCATAGGGCGTTCTGAAATGTGAGACACCTCAAAGACAGTTTGAAAACCTGGAAAAAAGAGATTTCTTTCTAATAATCCAAGTTCTTCAAAATCCGCATTAATTTCTCACTCTTGCCTTCTCGCTTAGCATTTGCCTGGGGTGATCAGTTCCTCCTTTCCTCTATGATGGAAAGGGAACTTAAGTATAGTTTGTGTGTTCTGACAAGTAGGCACTCTACTGTGAAAGCACTTACTCTCAATTGGTGGAATATGTACATTCTGAGGATAATGTATATGTGGAGTTCACTGTTCAATTAACTCCTGTTCCTAGAAAGTAATCTTTCTTTTCCTTTCCTTCTAACTTCTCCATTTCAGAGTTTAATAGAGGAGCCACCTAATGTGACCTTGTCTTGCTACCTGGCCTATGTACAACTCTGATAATTTTACATTTTTTTCAGTTAGAAATTTGCTTCCACTGTTCTCCCAAAGACAGAGAACAAGTATTGATGGGAGAAGATCACTACAAGGGCCAGTTTGCTAGTTAAGGGAATTGATGAGGCAATGTAATATGTTTTCTGTGCCCTCTTTTAGTTTTCTGTGATTCATATACAGGCTCAAGAGGGAAGATGCATTTTAATTAAAGCACGTGGTTCATCTGGCACGTATATGTGTTTGAGTATGTCCACAAGGGATGGCTAAACTTTAATTGCAGAGTCTCCATAAAGGTCTGAGTTGGGGAAGACGGTGAAATTCATATGTTCCTTCAGAAGAATTATCCTTTTTGACATAATCTGAATACTAGAGAGAAGCTAAAAATCTAGAGGGGAGAGAAATCAAACAATATCTGCCTGAGTGTGAATTCCTGTTTTATTTGGGGTGTATACATGCAGTCAGGATCAATAATAAGGCGAAATGCCATCTGTGAGGTTCTAACCCAGTTTTAAACTTTGTTAACATAAAGACCTCTGGATTACTGTGCTTGGGTTTTGCCTTCTCCAGTTTGCACTGGAAAGATGGGATAAAAGTATATATTTAGCAATAGTTTATTAAGTACTGGATATGCTAACAAGGTGATACATGAAAGATATTAGCCTTACTGAATGCAAACATTTCTATTTCACATTTAGCATTACGTCATTTACTTAATGCTAGGGTAATAGCACTTAGTGTCAAGAAATATTTCCTTCTGGTTTATTAACTTTGGAATGGTAGCAAAATGTGGTGGACTATACATACCATATTGACATTTGCTTAAAAATACAACCTAATATTTTGCATTCGTGTGCAGAGAGGGGAAAAAATACCTATTTCTTTAAAACTATCTCCCAGAGCAAAGAAATGTTGAAGCTTATTTAAAAATACGACCAGCAGATTGTTATTACTGGCTTTTTGAGAGTGAGAATAGCAACAGTGCTGAGGACACTATTCATAGAGCAGAATGACAGAAATGGTGTGTTAACCTCAATCAAATACTGTAAATTATTGAGAACTGCTGCTTTTACTATCATTTCACTTCTTAAAATATTCAATTTTGCATGGAAAATCTTGAAGACAAGCATTTCCATTTCTCCCACGGAGTATTTCTTGCAAAGAGTTTTTATTAAGGGAGGTTCCCTGCACAACCTGTGGAGAAGTGTAGATAAAAACAAAAGCCCATGGAATAAATATCCTTATTTTCAACAAGTCTCTACATTTTTGCTACAAATCTGTAACGTTTTGTTTGCACTCTTGAAGACCATTCCAAACAATCCCTTCCTCTTGCAGTCAACACCCGAGTCTGTGTCTGCTCCAGAATTTATTGGAACATGTGGAAATCTTAGGATGTACTTTCTTCCCTAAATTCTGTAAGGATTACTTTGCTCTTTTGTTAAGCTTATAGGATCTAATACTGATAGCTATCAATTCCAAAGGAGCCTGAATGTGGGGCAATTCCCACCCAGTCCCTACCTATGCTCAGAGAGGAACTTTCTCAGGTCAGGGCTTATGACAACTGCTTTTTCTGAGACTGCTTCTACCTTTTTGTGAAACCATACCGGTTTCAGTCATATCAAATGTTTTTTTTTTTATTGAGAGTCTTTGAAATAAGAGTAAAGAGACTGGATGTAGAACATAAACAGTGTAAGGTTTGAGGTTGCAACATTTAGCAGAAAATACTCTGTGAAGAGTATGAGTAGGGAGCTGTGAAAATAAGAAAGATATGGTTTTGGGCTGAGACAGATGATACAGTAATGATGGAAGCAAGGTGGGAACCTGAAGGGTCATCTAAAGTAAAGATTTAAGCATTAATTCATACTTCAAAACTCAACTAAATTTTGTGAAACCAGAGTCTGTTGCCTGCTCTGGATGGTGACTTCACATTGCAACAGAAGGGAGTTTCATGGACCCTTCTTTTTTTCTACCTATAAAAGATTGGAAGGTGGCAGGGATCATCCCAAAACTGTGAAGTCTTTAACCAGGGTGGGGGTGGGCGGGGAGTGGGGGGTAGAGAGAATTTTATAAAATAAATTACTAAAACAGTTTAAATAGGCTAGAGTTTCACTCTGTTCCCCGCACAGTGACTCACATGGAACAATAAATTTCCAACAAGTGCATAGCAAATTTATTGGAGAGAAGATTCCAATTTCTGAATAAAATGAGTGTTTACCATTTTTATTGTAATTGTTCTTCAGTATCACCTGTCACCATCAAAGGAAAAACACACACTAGGAGGTTGGTGCAAAAATACTGTGGCGTGAATTTTACGCATGTTTTGCAATACTGTTTATTTTATGAAACTTCTTATGTGCTTCCTGTGGAGGTACCACTGCAAGACTATAGCAGAGGCCAAGATCCTGAAATCTGGATCCCAGTCTTATCTTTGTTATAAGGCTTGGACTCACTGCAACCGATGACAGAGGACTGCAGGAATTTTGCCGAGCTGGGATCACAGGCCCTTTGGCTGTTTAGCACACTTTCAAAAGTAATTTAGATCTCAGATGAAGCCACAGGTACTCTGTCTGAAAAGGTCATCCTGGCTCTCAGTCATTCCATTTAAGTACCTAAAATTAAGTAAAATGAATCTTGGTGAGAATGAGTCATCATGTGATGTGAAGTTAGCATTATTGGCCCCTGGAGCAAAATATATCTGAGTATAGTAGAATCACTCACAAAAATAGCCAGTATTTCCTCCAAGAATTCAGAATATAAAGTTCAATGTTGTCTTGTAATACTTGCAAGGATGTTATTTTTGACCACCATTGTGCAGTATGTGATCATTGCAGTACTTTTGGCCTAAGAAGTAGAACCTCCTAGCTTTAAATTTTACTCCTGCTTTGGGATTTCAGATGTCCACTTTGAAAACTCCATGATACTTCAGGATTTACTCTGTAAGAGCTGAAAGAAGTCATATTTGTTCAAGGTCTTAGTTCCAATTGTCTAGCATTAGATAACATGATGTGTTTACCAGTACTTTAATTTTACAGAGCTGATGAGCATCCACAGCTCCTCTTAAAGACAGCAGAAACATGTCACTACTTGCACTTCTGATAATTGGGTTCTGGACCAGTGTGTTTTGAGACATTCAAAAGCTAAAGTACATAAAACTAGTAGCTGTTTTGCAACTTTGATCTCTTGCTCATGTGTAAAACTCATACTGTTATAAGGAAATAAACTGAGGATACAGGCTTCTGAAAAGAGAACTCTGAGCTCTGCTGCACACCATTTATTTTCCTGTTACTCTTAGAATATTGTTTATTTGAGATGTTGTATATCTCCTTGCTTCCCCCTCCTTTTTATTTTAATTGGGACCTGGTTATTGGCTGGAAATTCCACTAGCATGACTCATCCCTGCGCTGGAAATGACTGTGAACAGGCATCACATTGTGGGATTTACTCCCCCCCACCCCTCCTTTTTTTTTTTAAGTGCTTTATAGTGGCACGAGCTTGTAATAATAAACTAGGAAGGAAGTTGGAGCTAATAATTTGGTTCCGAATGCACAAGCCCTGCCAGATTTCCCCATAGGCATGAAACAGCCGCTCAAGCTGTGACACCAGCAAATTAAATCCTAGAGGTAGCTGACCAGAAGTAATGAAATGTGTATTTACTATACTGATGCTGTCAGTCCTAAGACACACTGGTTTTACAATCTAGTTAAGTGGGGCGTGTTTGTCACTTCCAGCAGCACTTAGAAAAAAATGCTAAGGTTTGTCCCTAGCCTTCTTTCCCAAATCATAAGCCTGGTGCTGACTGGTAACCCTCACCTCATACAATGTGAAGAACAGGATGCAGAGAGTGGTCTGATCTTTTAAAACACTGCCATTTTTATATCCCAAAGGAGATGAGTGATCTCATCTTATGACATGTTAATTGCTAAGTCTTTTTATTCATCCCTTAACTGCCCCTTTATTCTGTAAACCAAACCTTAGAGCTGAAATGAAAGGATAAAAGTTGGTCTGGGAGCCAACGAATAATAAACAACACATGCCTCCCACAAACCATGTGTCCTGTGCATGTAGCAGTTTAAAAGCCTGGGCACGTACAGGTGTGTACAAGAGCGCCACATAATTGCTGAAAAGAATAGGGAGGGATGCTTTATGCATGTGGGCACAGGCGTGGGATGGATGAGCCACAGTACTGTTAAAGAGATGGCACTCAAAAAAAATGCATGTGCATCATGGCAGCACTGGTTCAAAAGCATCTGGACACAGGCACACAAAGGAGAGAGGCTATCATTTCACAATCCCCGCATGCTCAGCAGATAAAGGACTTGGAAAAAGTTATTTTCTCCAGCTGGGTGTTGTCATAGGTAACAATAGCGTATGTCTGAGAGGTTTCTATGTATTAGGTAGCAGAGGCATGTTATGCTAATTGTGTGAGAACTACTGAAGAAGGTTAGTGGATCATTTGCTGAATGGTACTTGCTGTGAATTCAGGAAAACATTTTAAAGGAAAAAATGAAAGGTCTTAAACATCATTAATACAATACCCATGGAAGAACTGAAGAACAAAATCATGCCCCAAATGAGCAGTCTCTGAAAGCATCTAATTACATCCTAGGAATGTCTATAACTCTGCAATTATATGCTTTATTTCCAGCTGTAGTTGATTAACATCACAAATGACTTATAATACCACCAAACACAAGGAACTTGCTTTGAACTGTTTGTTGGCACGTATACATTTGTTGGGCTCTTCTGTCTGTCTCTTCATAGCAAGGTAGGCACGTTGAGCTAGTACCATGCAATTCAGCGGCAAAGCCATGGGATGACAGGAATAATTTTAGAGACACCACCATTCTCTTTCCCCTAGTGAAGCAGTCAAATGCAAGTCTCTGGAAGGTCAAAACCCACTGACTTCTATGGGTTTATACGTGGACTTCAATCTTAATACGTAGAAATAACCTTATTGGATCAGGTCTGTCTTTCCTTTCTTGCTCTTGGAAGACAAATGTGCTTTCTGTGGTACAGTAGCACACACTCTTCTGGAAAGCCAGTCCATGGGTGTCTTCCTTCTCCTGTCTTCCCACGTCAGAAGAGCTGAAGTGGGAATCATTACACAATTTCTTGGTGCAGGGAGAATGGGGAGGAAGAAGGATAAGAGAACCTCTATTTGTTTTTGACCTGTTCTAAATATAATCCCCAGTTAAAGTTTTGAATCTGTGTGGATCCAAATGCTGGATCAGGATTTAAGGCAAAATACAAACACTTGAAATGTGGTATTTTCATCTACTCAACGGAAAGCCTGTTGAATTCAGCTGAAGCTAAGTAAAACACATGGAAGCTTTTGCATAATTGTAGTCTCACGTTGTAAAACTTTTGGAGCAATTGCTCTGCCATCTGTGTAAAATTACCCAGACTTCCACACCAAAGTATTCATCCATTGAGAACATTGGCTAATATCATTTTAGTGACTTAAAAGCCATTTTTTTAAAAGTATAATCAAAGCAAACCTTAAAGCAGCAGCTAAGTTGCACTGCCTCTGTTTTTAATCTCAAGCTTGAAGCTGTCTAAACTGGTTATCCTATCTGTATTGGATTTCTATTCTTGTTACCTTGTTCTCATATTAAGTCAGATGAATCTGTTTGCTTATGTCCTTTCTTCTCAAGCCTATAGTTTTGCCTATAGGGTGACATCACCTTAGATACATTGTGAAGTCTCGAAGTCTGATGATAAAAGCATACATGTATGTGAAGGAAAACTACTGTTATTTAAAATCTTATAATCCTTGAACCAATTCTTTGTTCTTGGGATTTTTTTTTTGTTGTTTTTTGAATGCCGAGTGTTGACAACACCATATGCATGGACTCCAAATAGGGAGCCTGGCTCCTGCAGCATAAATCCAAAAAAGATTATTCTCATGGAAGAATTCCCTCCCACTAAACAAGACTACAAGAAGATAGGAGGTAGCCAAGCTACTAGAATTAATCTTTGAAGGAAGTGTCTAGTTCTTTGGTACAGGAACAACTTGACTAAGTTGCAAACTAGCTATGCCTACCTTGCCCTCCAAATAGAGCTCTCAGCCTGTGAAATATGAAGGGGAAAAAGTACTGTGGAGCTGGGAATTGAACATATCAGATATTACAGTTTTCACTGGGGGTAAAAAAAAAATTCTAAGCAGCAGTGTGGCCTGATAAACAAAGAGGCAACTCTTAACGTAAGCTTGAACTTTTCCTTCTCCTTAATTACCATGAATCTGTTTTGAAATTTCTGTAGAGAACAAGTGCTTCTTGCTGACAGATGGTTTGCAATTAATAAAAAGGAAAGTGTTTTCAGCTGGCAATGACTTAACGTGCTCATGATATATGAAAACAAGGTTAAATTACTCCTTTCTCTCTACTACTAATAAATATTGAAAATGAAATGCTGTAGCTTGGGATATGAAAAGTGCCAACCAAAGCCATGGACATAGTCCTGAGAGTCGCTTATCACCTGGTACTTGCTGGAACGGGCATATTTGGAAAAGCTTACTCAGTGCCAAAAATTATTCTTCAGTTGCAGGCTTTAAGAACTTATTGCATTGAAGAATATATGACCCTGTTTCTGCAAGATAAGAGAGTCTTGATTTAATAATCTCTTTTTGGAGATTTAAATGACTTACACTTTGTGGCTTTATTGGAAATCCTCTTGCCCCTGATACCCTTTTTAATCTCATCCTTCTGCTCTGCTCCACCTTCCATCAGAAAAGAATGGCAGAGGCTTTATTCCTTGGCATGTAAGGGATTGAGTAGCCAGAGCATCAGAAAACGCATGGCAGGAACCAGCTTCCACTGCAGAGAGACTGGCCTGACAATAAGATGCCTCTAGACTTTGGCTGACTACAAATTGTATTCTGAAATAATTGCTACAATTGTTCGATGTTAATTCTCTTGCAGAATATGAAATGTAACTTTATTGCAAACATGAGTACCTTATGTATACCAAAGGAAATGGGTAAAAGTGAAATAATAGATTTTACTTCAGCGTTCTTTATTCTTGTCTTGTAGAATGCAGAACCTTTCCACGTTACTGTCCAAGAAGACAATTGTATCATTGTCTCCCTGGAAGCATCTGATGTGGTGAGCTCATCCTCTGTATATGTTGTGAAGATAGCTGGAGAATCCAAGAACTACTTTTTCCAGTTCGAAGAATTCAATAGCACTTTACCTGCCCCTGTGGTTTTTAATGCCAAATACCATGGCTTATATTACATAGTAACTCTGTTGGTAGTGAACTCAAATATGGTTTCCAAGACAGCAAGATCAATCACTGTGTTAACCAGTAAGTAACACCTTCTTCTTTTTAAATTTTGTTTCTTCTGTTTGTCTGTGTTTTTTTCCTCAGAAGTTCTTGTGGAGAAGGTTGGTTGGGTTTTTTGTTTGTTTTCAAGAGGTCCTCCTTGTGTGTAGGATGCATCCTGTGTAAGAGCAGTGGGGAATATGTGTTGACAAGGCTTGTGAGTGAAAATTCACAAGGTCTGGCAAGAAGAAAGGGATAGCTGTGTACTTCCCCCAGGTGACCCTTCCTGAACACTGACTGGAGAGGTTTAACATACTGAAATAAGTGATGGATGAACCTCCTTTCCAGACATTCATCCTAAACCCTTTGAACCAGGAGTTCCAAAAATCTAGTAAAAGGCATAAAAAGCATTGACTGATGTTTCAGTGTAAGCACTCCTATTACATGGTAAGGTGTATTCTGTTTTAAATGCTATAACAATGTTTTTTGATTGTTAATATATTGAAGCAGTACTAAACCTGGAAAGCAGACAATAGTCACCAAAACCATGTGTTTCAGCCAGTACAGCTGAAGGTTTTGTGATGGAGACCATACTAGTAGTAGTTGGTCTCTTACTACCTCCAGGTTCATTGATCTTAGGGAAGAGGTGCGATTTTGTTTCCTCTGTCATTATGTAAAGCACTACAGATTTCTGTGTGATTCCTGTCGTATTTCTAGTTCTGCTGTTGCTCCAGAACTGTTTCCAGGTGCCAACCTGAAAACAATTTGTAGAATATAAAATGATTTCTTAATCTGGAAGACAGATTCAAGAAAAGACAGACACAAAAAAAAAAAATTTGGATGGAGCAAAACCAATTTCCAGATGGGTTTGTTTTTGTTTTGTTTGTTGGGGTTTTTTGGGTTTTTTTTTTGCTAAATGTCACTTTAGAATCTATGGACAGTTTTAATAGGCTTGCAGATGAGGAGTGGTTATGATTTAGTGTACTTATATTATTCTGTCAATGAGGAATGCTATCTACTGTAATAACATTCAAAGTGTTATTACAGTACCCTCGTATTTCACTGAGTGAGGTGCTTGAAATTTAGGAGTAACCAGATTTTGCGTCATCTTTCTTTGTGTGCTCAAGTCGTACCCTGATGAGGACAACCATGAAGGGTCCCATAGGAAAATAATGGAGTTGGGTAGTGCAAGTATTTCACAAGGCATATGTGCAAGAACATCTATGTGTAGTGGACAATTTAAGGGTTCATAGGCAGCCTGAATTTCATTTTCTTTGACTGCTTTGACCTTGAAGTCAAAGTAATAATTCTAATTCAATTTCCTATTTTATGATTTGCTTGGGTTTTTTTAAAGAAAATAATGGAAGCTTCAGCTGTCATATACAACTAAGCAAATAGTTCACCATGCATTTCCAGTGGGTTTTGAATGTTGTGCTTGCAGTTGTGCAGCAGAGCTCATTGCTGTTTGATTTCCAGAGCCCACAAGGGTCACTGGTAGCAGGGGTAGGTGTGATCCAGGATGTCAGATGGAGAACACACTCCTGTGCAGGGGATCTCTGAAGGAAGAAGGGAGCCAGTGGCACACAGCCCATCAAAGTCAGCCCCTGGTCTTCCCATTTCTGGCTCAGGGGTTTCCACAAGGGGCATATAGCCTACATTGCTCTCACTCCTCCAAGGCTTGACGGTGTCCTTTCCGATGAACAGGAGCCCACCCCTTTTCACCACCTGTCTTACATGGGTGTGCTGGCAGCATCTTCGGGTCTCCTGCTGTGGCCTCTGCTGTTCACCCAGACCTTGGAAGGACCAGTGATTTTGGCAGTTGGCCAGTGCTGCTTGAAGAACTATAACAAGAAGGCAACAGCAAATTTCACTGGTTTTGTCTCAACAGAAAGACAACCAGGTTCATGGAAAAGAAAGGGCATTTTTGCAGACAGTGTTGAAGGATGCTGTACTGAGCACTAGAAGTGTGCTCTAAATTGTGAGCTGTGCAAGGGAAAGGGTCAATCTTCTTAATGTTTTCTGTTGGGCAGACGGTTGAGTGCTAGCTCTCATGTAGCAACCTCAACTACTAACATAGCTCATCTTTCTGAGCACAAGGCTACAGAAATGAAAGTAAATTTGGAATGGAAAGATAGTGTAGCAGGCTGGGCTTTTTAAGGTATATTTCAGTACAGTGCTTTTGGGAAGAGATCCTAAAATTTATGTGGTGACCATTGGCCTCTCCTGCAAAACTGCATTAGTTGATAATTGGTTTTAGTTTTCTTTTTTTCATTTTCCCTTTTGTTGGTATTGTCCAGTTGTTTTGGCAGACAATAATTAGGACAAATTTGTATTTTAATTCATGCCATATGCTCTTTCTGCCTGGTTAACATCCTTAGTTGTTTTTAACCATGCAAAGACATATAACTACCTAATTTATTCCATCTATATCTTGCACATGAAAAAATAGCACATTGCAACTAGCTTCCAGGACCAAATTAATACCTCTTCTAATTTCATTGGTATCAGGAGAGCTTTTCCAGTTGCAGAATGGCCCCATTCATTAGGGTGCCACAAGATAAATCAAGCAGGATAGCCAGTGATGCCAATGTGGTTATTCCCAAAGGTGTACTTTGATATTTCACAATAGTTTTCTGGGGTTTCCTGATGCCTGCAAAGGAGTCAGTGCAGGGAGATGGAGTTTTTCAGCTTGGCCATATGCTGGAGATCTGGGTTTTACACGGAGCAGTGTGTATCCAAATTGTGCATGTCAAAATGAGAACAAGATCCTTCAAAGAGATTGCCTACTTAGAAATTCAGTGAGAGTCGTGAAAGACCTCTGCTTTCCGATGGTATATCTTGATGACATTTCCTTTTTCCTATGAACATCCCTCAGCAATGTGCTGCCTCTCAGCATATTGGCAAGAAAGGTATGTCTCTTCACAGGGTGAAACTTCATTCCACTTAAGTCAGAGAAGGCTTTTGTTTTGCCCCTCAAAGGTTTACTGTCTAGGAAAAAAAAATATTCCTCCTTGAGAGAAAGATGTTTTCAAAGCTAACAAAATAGATATTTTATAAATTATATGTATGTCTATATAGTTATATAGTGTAAATGTGTAAATATATATATAAATGTGTGCATACAAAATATAAAATATCTTAAAATTTTATAAAAATACATATATGCACGTATATATATACTGTCATTCGAGCCTTCTATTGTTAACTTGGCCCATCTCTATAAGACAGAACTGTTTATTTTCTGCTTGTCTCTGACTGGAAACATGTCAGGGCTTTCTCATGTTAATGAAAACACTACAAACTATAGTTTCTTTTTTCAGGTTCTGTAGTCCAGATTGTTGTAATGCAAAGTATGAGCTATTTGTTGCACTATTTCTTCTCAGAACCCAAGGGTTTTGTCAGCTTGAGCACAATCCACATGCTTGCATTGATTGCTTCCTGAGCTGGGATATTAGAAGCAGGGGATGAGCAGGACACATTCAACTCCTGGGCAGAAAACCTGTAAAATAGAATTTAAGAGCAAAATGACAGTTTTTCTTCAGATTCTGTGACAAAGCTGTGTTCAGCAAATTGGACTCAGTACTTCACTGAAGGAGAAAGCATTAACTGAAAACCTGACCACTTATTATTAAAGATCCTTGGGATGGTTTTCACAAGAAAGGTGTGTGAATCTTGCTGTCCTGGCCAGATTCCTCTGGGTGCAATACTGTTGTGCCTATCAAAATGACCTTAATTTCAGTTTTCAGTCTGGGCAAGGTTATAAGTAGTGCTGCTATCTGACACAATCATCTCAAGCCTGCTTTCTTCTGCTCTTGGAATTTTGTTTTTTCAGCAGGAGTGAAGTGACTACAGAATTTATATAATTAATTTAGTATTTTGCAATATTTGAAAGAAAGTTCCACCTTATTACTAATGGGTTTTAAAGTAGTTTATGAGAGAAATAAAGAGCATGGATGTAAAATCATTGACTAAAATTCTCATTTATTCTTCATTTTCCCAGTTTGAAGCCTTGTTTTATTCTTCCCAGGGTGCCTCATACCCACATAGCCTTTTTTTGCATATTCACTGTCAATTTTTATTGTGAAGGAAAGAATGTTTGTACATTTCAAGGAATGGGGAAAGCAGTACATTGCAAAGCTATTGTGTGCTGTAGGAAAGATGTATCTCTGCTGGGAACTGGAGAAATCAGGATCTTGGGATCTCTGAGGGTAATTAAGAGCAGCTCTGCCTGACTTTTATTTTGACTTGTGATTAGGAGTTTTGAGTGGTAGATGTCTTATTGTTTCAAAAGCTGATGATTCCTTACATAAATCACTGTAGAATATATTCCCTTTAGGGAGAGTTCTGCCTCTGTGTTTTCTGCAAAAATATTCTCCCCAAGAGGCCAGAAGGCCTTCTGCTTGGGACTCTGGTCTCTTCAGCTCTCCAAAAGTAATTGGCATTAGACTTAGTTAATGCCCAGTTGTCATTGTGCCAGATGCTTCAGGAAGTGATTCAGCAGGTCGAATCCTTTCCTCTGGCTCATTAATGGATCAGAGCTGTTGAAGCAGGAGCTTCAGCTTGTGTTGTCTTTTTATTTGTCATTTTACGTGGGCATCTAGAAATTGCAATATGTACCGTCAGATATTACCATCACTTACATTCCCCTTTCTTAAGCAATTGTACATGGTATCCTCTATTATATATCATAAACATTATGTTCCTAAAATATTATACAGCAGCTGTTTAATCTCAAAAATCCTTGACATTTAGCAAGAGATAAAATGATCCCTAAAGCTTATGGCATAATGGAAGCTTTGTCGTGACTATGTTTTACTCACAGTAACTAAATAGATATGGAAATAGTGTCATCCTAGGGGGAAAGTTATGTAGTTCACAACTTCTTTATGTGAATAAAGGGGACTACCCATGGGAATTGGGTCACTTCACTAATGGGGCTTCTTTTTAATAAATGTCACGATATGAAGGTAAATCACGATTAATTTGAGTTTGAGTGTGAGACGCAAGAGAGTTGATCTCAGTCCTATTTCAACCGCCCACACGTAATACTACATCTAACCTACCAGAGTAAACAATTACATTAATTGAATCTGACCTGATCTATGAATATTAAAACCAAATCGTTTTGGACTGGAAGACGGTACTTATTTTTAATGTACTTTCCCCCCTCTCCCCCCCAGTTGCAAATGTTCATGTGTCTGGCACAGACTGAATGCATTAATGGAGGATTTAGTATCCAGAATTTTCCAGGGCATTTGAAGAAGATGTTAGCAGCATTAATTAGGCTATCTTTATGTTTCTATAATGCAAGCTATGTGCTAAATACAAAATGCTGCAGAGTCCCAGAGATAAACAGAAGTTTCCCATAACCAGATATAATGGGAAAGGAGTTGCTATAGGAGCAGCAGATTCTGAAACACTAAGAAAAAAGGCAAATTTAGGTCTTGATCCTGCAAGCTTGTCTATGTGTGTTTAATATAATCTGCAAGTCTAAAAATAAAGAGATTGCACATGAAGACGTGCCTTAACTGTGCTATTAGAGGGACACTGATATCCTCTAAGTCCTGTCTGTAATATGACATCAGACGTCAGTGTAGTGCAGAGCAATTATAAAGCTCTAGGGTTTCTTAACTATTGGATTACCCTTTATTTAGGTTGTTTCTTGAGAACCACTGAATTCACTGAGAAACTGGATACTAAATACTGAAAATTGTAAAATTGAAGAGATCAGACTGTTTATGCTCTGAATTATAAAAATAGATAGTGAAGAGTGACATTTTACATATTCTTTAAGTTTAATAGCCCTAGGAGCAGTTAGTAAGTGAAAAACAGAACATGATTTTTATCTGCTGAGTGTCCTTTTAATTTCACAGTGTGCAAATAGCTTTTGATGTGAAGATTTGGTGCCGAAGGAAGTAAGATAATGAAAGAACCTTTAAATTGCATTATATCACTCATGCTACTCTGCTAACATCAGCCATGAGCAAGGAGAGGATAGTAAGCAGAAGATAACAACAAAAAAGAGAGTCTGTGGTGATTATCACTTAATTCAGTTATTGGTTAATTAAATCAAAGCATGAGGAGGAAAAATCATTTGGATTAAAAATGAATATAACTTCCATCCTTTATTTGATTTGTTGTAGGAAGGAATAAGTGGGGTAATTTAATCATTGACATAAGAAAGTTTCAATAATTATTTCAGAAATAAGGAAACCTCAGATGTGAATGAGATAGCAGAATGAGACAGCCCAGGGCACACCTGCTAACATGAGACACGACTGCACGTAAGAGCTGTGCTATTTAGAGATTGTTATTGATGTTTAAACTACTATAGTGTGCTGTGTGAGCTGTGATATGAACCCTCTGGTCATGTGGATAGTCAGATCAACTACTTATTTCAGAATGAGTGATGGGAAAAGCCTCAGCAGAAAGAAAAGGGTAGGCTTTGTTTCTCATGATCTGCTTTACTCCTATTTATTTCTGGGCTGTCACAAATTGTCAGCAAAATTTTCACAGATCCCATCACTGAAGTGCCTGTTGGTATCTGTGAGATTGGGAGTTTCTATTTGTAAGTGGTTAACGTACAAATATAGTGATATTTACCTGAAGCTAATGAAGTGTCTTTGCCACGAGAAATAGTTTAATAATCCCACAACATTGCATTCCCATGCTCTTGACAAATGTAAAAATTGCAACACAACTTCTTAAGAGGAAAAGAGATTCTGTTTGCATCTGTGGCTCTTGTTCGTTAGTTGTTTTTTCTTCTCCACTTCTCATCATGTCTTGAAACTTAGTATTGTGATAAATATACTGTGCTCGTAATTGGTATTTAATTTTCGCTTCCACTACAGGCTTGCTTTTCCATATTTGGTTAACATATTCCACCTTCTGTGGGATAATTCTGCTTTTCAAGCTGATACTACACTTCCCTTTCATCTACTCTTTCTCTTGCCTATTATGACTGTATGCCCTTTGGGGAAAACTATTTTCTTAGTTCTTCTCCAGGGCCTACTGCAACAGCACTTTGAACTCAAGAACCTCAGTTTTTCAACCTGTTTCCTACAATGTGCAGGAACTAAACCAACACAGTAATATTTATAAGGATGTAGGTGTAATTGCTGAGGGTGTTGTGCATTAACTACCTCTATGAAAATATGTTACTATTACAAATTTCAACTAACAACAATTTCATCTCCCTGGACATTTAACCAATGTATAGTTGGGTTGCTGTCATTTGTTTCTTGCATCAAGCACAAGGTTAATTTTTTTTTTTTTTTTTTTTTTTTTTTTAATATTCATAGAATCATAGAATGGTTTGGATTGGAAAGGACCTTAAAGATCATCAAGTTCCAAACCGCTGCCATGGGCAGGGACACCCTCCACTAGACCAGGCTGCTCAAAGCCTCATCCAGCCTGGCCCTGAACACCTCCAGGGATGGGGCATCACTGCTGCTCTACAATCCAAAACAAAAGAAAAGGAAGAACAAAAGAAACCCAAAACTCAGTAGGAAGAACAGAGATATAGTCTTTGCTTTCTAGATACGCTTGTTGGAGTCCCTGGATGACAGTCTGTGTCAGCTGAAAGCATTAAAAGAGTTCCCAGTTTCTTCCCTCTGGTCAAGGTTTCCTCTTTGGCGAACAAGTGATAGGAGAGCTCTGGGATGCCTCAGATCTGGGAAACCCATTCAATATGCCTGATTCCTGGTGCAGGATTTAAACCTGGTAGTTCTGTATCACTGTACACTGGCACAGTGCTAATAGTACTATGCTGTGTAGTACTGTATATTACTGTAGCATTCAGTATTGTCCCTGAGCTAATAAATCCTGCTGCATATTATAAGTTTCAATTTTCTTAATATAATCAAGGGCAATCAATCTAACAATCTACACAGTCAATCTAAACAGTTTAAACAACCAGTCTAACCATCTAAAAAATCTAACAAGAGCAAATTCTGTTTTCTTTTTCATTTGTCTGTAACTGAACTACTTTTTGCCCTGCAGTATAGCCTAAGCATATTCTCTGTCTCAGAGATGTAAATAGGAGTGTCCTATGGAAAGCATCCTAGGAGATGAGAAAGGCACCTGCATACCCTGTGGGCCCTGAAACCCCAATGTTTAACATTGCATAGTAGCAATAAAATGCCTTTGAGCAATCCAGTAGGTGCTGTATTGAATTTTAGGCACTGAACTAGGGCTCCTAAAGTAGAAGTCTGGTCACTGTAATCTCTTTCTAAAGTCAGCAGAGGGAGATGGACACCTCCAGAAGGTCAGAAAATTTTGGAGTCTCTTTACTTCAATACAGAGTGAGGCTAGAAATCACATTTTCAATGCTGTGAAGTGCCAGAAGTTAGGAAGGGTGATTCTGGATCATAGCACAAAATATAGGTGACCTTTTTCCAGAGAACAAAAGGAATACCAGCAGTAATTTTTGTCTTCTACCGCTAATACGTAGTTTCAGGGGCTGTAATTCTGCAGCTGCTGATAAATAAAAAAGTCAACCTCAATTAAGAGATTCACTAATCAACTTGCACACTCCTTCCCACAGCCAAATATCCCTAAGCAACTTCTCTTCAGCCTACATGTGTACTGATGGTGGAGTGAGCTCAACTCTCAGTACCACAGCTTGCACTCAGTTGCATGCTGAATGGTATGCCTCAGTCAGCAAAAGACCAAGGAGGCTTTTGCGTGCAGCAGTTAAAGGTCTGCAGAAACTGTCAGATGCTCTTTGAGATATTCAGTGTCACATGGAACAGGTTGCCAGATTCAGTTCCCTTTCCTCTGGAGAGTAGTTCATGTTTCTTGTGCTGGGCTGTTTTTCTTTGTCATTGGTTTTGTTTTGTTGTTGTTTTTTTGTTTTTTTGTGGGTGTTTTTGTGGGGGTGTGGTGGGGTTTTTTTGTTGTTGTTGTTGGTTGGGGTTTTTTTTGGTAGCAAAGTGGCTTTGACAGCCAGGAAAAATGTTGGCAAACTGAATTATTAGAATTTCACCTCTCAGACCAGGCTGAGCAGTCTTTAAACATCTGAAACACTGCGAATTCAGCATATGCAGTTGCGTTACCAGAAAGTGAACATTTGATGTATTTCACCTTTTTTCCTTTCTTTTCTTTTTAAAACTTCTGCAGATTTCTTTAAAGGTAAAACAGTTTTCAATCACTGGCTACCAGGTATATGCTACAGTAACATCACATTTCAGTTGGTATCAGAAGCAACCTTCAACAAAAGCACGCTAGTGGAATACAGCGGGGTCCAGCATGAGCCCAAACAGCACAGAACAGGTGAAAAAAATTATTACATATCATTTGCTCCAAGTCTGTATGGCTGCTTTCCTTTCTGCCGTGGGGAGGGGATTGATCCCACAGAGAAGAGGGGCTGGGTGGGAGCAGTCCTTGGAGCTGCTTCTGGCCAGGAGCATGGGAGGAGGATGCTGTGGCTGGTACATAGGATTGTGTGTACAATACAGTGCAAAAGGAAATTTGCATGAGTGTTTCTGTTGTAAAGCTTGCTTCTTAGAAAATAAATTCTGCTTCACATGAGATATCCTAGGCCTTGTGCTAGAAATTAATTTTTAAGCCACAGGAATAGCCTTACTGAGCCTACTATTGATGTATCTATATTGGTCTGTCTCCTTGCCCAGTGAATCATAGCTAAACTGTTGGAGAAAGCCTTCCTCATTGTGCAGTCTTCTATCACGGAGAAGAATGTCATAGTCGCCCCACTTGGCAGCCAGTTTGTGCCCTGAAGCATGAACTTATAATTTCCAAGACAGCAATGTTGCAAAGGCTGAAAATTGCATTTGTTCAAGGTCCAGAACTAATTTAATTTGGTCCTGGGACGATGCCCAAAACTTTTCTGTTAATCTGTTGGACCACAGACATTTCCCAGGGTCCAAAGTGAAATAAATTGGTGGTAAAATCAAAAGGCCAAATCTTCAGATGAATACACTGATCTTGGTCCATTGCCTTGGACAGAGAAAAGCCAAGTGATGCCAGCTGATCCTCTGTCCTGAGGATCCTAAATGTAGCTATCGAGATATTGAACCATAACAATGCAATCAACAGGATCACATTTTTCTTTCCTGCTGCCTTCCCATTGCTCATTCTTTGCATGAACTGCAGCAAGATTGTAGTGCCTAGTTTTGTATTAGTGGCAGTGGCTGGGACAGGGGTGGTGAGTGAACTAGTGGGTTGTAAGGTGCCGGCTTGAAATGCTGCAGTCAAAATTGTTTGCGGAGCCTACCTGCACTTATAAGGGCAGACAGACAATTACCGTGATGCAGACAAAATGCTGTACGTTCACCTCCTGGCGTAATTTGAAGTAACTTCTTTGCATGCCAGAACTTTGTCCTCTGGAGACTCAAGTCTTAAGATCAAGCTTTCACAAATATTAAAATTTAAACTGATGTTTAATGCTTGTGAAAGGGTGGCTGCTAAAAGCATATGAAAAACCCTACAGCAACATGAAGGTCATACTTTTTAAACATGAGCTATGCCATATATCAGTTTTGTCTGTATTTTTCACTTCATTTCTACAGAAGTATTTTTCTCTATGATCAAGATCTTTCTGGAAGACACAATAAAATAAATTAAGATCCACTCTTAAAAATTCACATTTGAGTAGCCTTGTTGCTGTAATAGCACTGAAGGTCTGATTTACTGTGACTTTACATCCACTTTTCTTCTTGTTATTCTTGAGTTGTGATTCTTCTGTGAATTTACACTCATCTTGATCCCACTGGAGTCACTTCTGCTATAAGTATATGTACGAGAAGGGATAATCTTAATAGGAACAATTTATTTCAAAATACTCCTAGATGCATTGTTTTTCTGCAAATATTTCTTTGTGGAATTAACACATCGTAAAGGCACATAGAACATAACCTCTTAAAACACTAACCCTTGCTTCTCTTTTAGTTCCTTACCCACCTCGAAACATTTCTGTTCGGATTGTACCAATCAACAGAAACAACTGGGAAGAGCACAGTGGGAATTTTGCAGAAGAATCACTCATGGGGCCACAAGAAATCATAAGGAAAGAAAAACTTAGTTATTCTGACAGCCCACCTGAAATTCCAGCAGCAAACACATCCGCAGCCTGGCCCAACTACCACTATAACAACACTGAGTACGAAACCACGTTGCAGCCACACTGGTGGTCTAACGAAGCCGAGTCATCAGAGGGTGAAGAGGAGTTTGTCAATGCAGTTCCCAGTGATTACGAGGCCAATGAAGTCAACACGTCTGGAAAACTCATGCCAGAACCCCCTTCCTTCCTTCCTGTACAAATGGTGCTGACCTGGTTACCACCAAAGCCCCCTACTGCTTTTGATGGTTTCCATATCAATATTGAAAGAGAAGGTAAAACAAAGCCTTATACCCTTTTGGTACCCCTTTTCTGTAATTCCATCGGTGGGTTGTCTCCTCTACAAATTAATTAGCTAGTACTCTGCTTCAGCGGGCTTTGTTAGATCGCCCATATTTCTCAAGAAGTTTCTTGCATAGAATAATGTGTACTTCTGACTGGGCATCGTAAAAATAAATGAGGAGGGGTAAAATACAGTTTGCAGTTCTCTTTTGTTAAACAAGATTTATACTGTTGTACATATTGCTGCACTGTTTACACTGAAGTTATCGTAAATCCATTCTGGTATGGGAGGAAGGAGAAACGAGCTGATAGAGATTTTGGACAAAGAAGGTACATTACACCATGTAGCTTTCTCTGCCACTGAGAAAGGTTCTCAGGGGGAGCTCAACTGGAAGGGACTGCATTCAGATTAACCGTTATCTCAGAGGTCATCTATGAATGTACTCCTTAGGTCATAAGAATGCTGAGGTGGAGAATGGGGAGAATTTTCAAGTGATAGAGCTGTGATAAAATAGCCATGTTGCTTAAAGAGTTTCTGTTTTGAAATCTATTTTCTCCAAATTAATTTTATTTCTGACAAGCAGTTTTCATAAGCCTTCCCACACTGAGAGCAAATACTTTTTTTTGCAGAATTAGAAGGCAATAGATAGAAAACTGGAAGCTCCTTTTCTTTCATGCCATGCTGTTTTTCACTTGCACAGTCATGGCAACCCTATTTTATCATCTCTATTGCTGAATGAAAATTTGGCCTGGGTTTATTGTTCCTCTACACCTACACTGGAACCTTAGTCATTAACTACTCTTGTGCTGATGGCAAGAAATAAAACTACCCACATAAATCCAGTCCTTTTGGATACCTTTTAATGCCACAGCAGAAAAAGTATTAGCATTTCTGATATAGATCATTTTCTCTGTGGTTGGAGCCTTTCAGATTTCAATTAATCCACACTTTTTTCCCCCCTGATTTAGAGAACTCCACAGAATTTTTGACAGTGAGTGAGGACACTCACAAATTTGTTGCTGAACTGAAAGAACCAGGAAAATATAAGTTGTCTGTAACAACATTTAGTTCCTCTGGCTCTTGTGAAGTTCGGGGAAGTCAATCAGCAAAAACACTTAGCTTTTATATCAGTAAGTATCTTAACAAATTTGTCTTTTTCTCCCAGACTAATATAACTTTAATGTACAGACCACTGTGGCAGCTATGGCATCTGCTGCAGGATCAGAAGAGTCGGGTCTTCTGGAATTCCCTGTGCCAGAGAAGGAAATATAGTCCAAATATGTTATATATTATATCCTGCCTGGATGGGCTGCATTGCGCTGTCTTGGCAGAGCTAAGAACTGAAAGCAGGTGAGGTATTTGATAGAGTGGTTGCCGAGTATTCAGAAATGAAACAGGTTCCCCTCTTGCATGTTTCAAAGAGAGATTTTAATTCTGAGAATTAAATTGGTGGTTATAGAGAATTTTGAAAATATTTAACTTCCTTATTCCTGGAGGCTTTATATAGCACGTTAGGGATGAAGGGCATCTCAAACTGAGAGTGTGGGAATTGCACAATTAAACACTGAAATCTGAAATGACATGGTATCTGAGAGAACATGGGGCAAATTACAGTAGGTGAAACAGTTCAGCCTACTAAATTCAGAGGAGAAAAAGTAATTTATTATTTCCCTGTAGAATCCCAAGGTTTCTTAACTGAAGATTTTGTAAAAGACAAAGTAAAAATGCAGTATTGCATATAAACTAATATCATGACTGATAATTAGATCAGCAAGTGAGACAGCTGTTGGTAAATTCAGATTATTATCCTTCTGATGGCTGTGGCCACCTTTCTACCCTTTTCTACAAAATGAAATAGATACAGCCT
The DNA here is from genome assembly GCA_011057875.1 of Pterocles orientalis. NCBI lineage: Eukaryota > Metazoa > Chordata > Aves > Pterocliformes > Pteroclidae > Pterocles > Pterocles orientalis. The sequence continues at coordinate 215,513 of WKFP01014060.1, read as the reverse complement.
ACAAAACGCCCATACAATGAGAACGGGAATACTTGCAGCACTACACAGTTTTAGATGTAGGAGGATAGTGTCTCCCCCAAATCGTGAATGCTGCAACAACACAGTAGCTAAGGCTGGAAGAAATATTCATATTAAAAGGAAATGTACTCAAGTACGTTACTAACAAAGACTGTATCTTTAGTAGCTCATAACATTTACAAATCTACTACTATCTAGGCTTCCATTTGTCCTAATGTTTTTCTGCATATAATTGGATTCCACTATTGTTCCTATGTTTTTCACAACTTTATAGTTGAAAGATACAGTACTCCTTGGAAAACAAGGAGAAAAGAGGAAACAGCACATGAGCAAAAGGGTCTCTGCTTTGTAATTTCACTGTCTTCTGGTTTTCTTTAGGCATAGTTACTAGACAGCTTCACTATATGGAAAGCATTAAAGTCTATATAAGTATACAAGTGTATCAAATATATTGTGTACCATTGCTGTTAGTACCAAATGTTAGTCCATTTTACAAGATGTGACTTATTTCCATTAAGCAATATGCAATACAGTGTCCTCCATGAAGTCTAACTGGGGACAGAGACCCAAGAAAAATGAGAAAATGTTAATCCAAAGGTGTGTGAATTGCTAGATTAAGGATTAATTTGAATGTCATTGGGTATAAAGTAGTAAGATGTTACAGGAATGTAATTAATGTTTTCCTTTTATGTGTTACACATGAGAACATTTTGGGTTTTGGGTCTTCTCTGTTAGTTTTGCAAACTTTTAGAACCAGATGAAGATTCTTGGCAGTTATTTATTCTCTCAAACGCAAGATTCTTAGTATTTTAGATTGTACATGTATTTTTGGTAGTATGCCAAATCTGAGATGTACACAAGTACTCTTAAGGTGAAATTGCTTTTCCGTTCCTCTTTATGAGTCTGATCAAGTAGGCTCTGTGTGGGGACTACAACTTTGGGCTGTGACACGAAGTAGCTCAGCTTCCTTAATACCGATGTCAAAACAATTTCTGAAGAGTAAGAGCTATACACATACATCCACTGGCTCCAGAGACTAATCTAGTGACCAAATTCCTCTTTTTACCTGAGTGGCTGTAGGTCTGCTGTCGTGAATAAATTTTTCTCACAGCTTCAGCCTTATCTTATCCTTGTAGTGCTCAGTCTGTGAATCATCCTGTCAAATTACTGGCTTGTATTACACAACATGTTTGTTGACCCCAGATGGCAATATGGATTGTCTAATCTTATAGGCTGATGTTGCACCAAATTTTTGCTCTAGCATTTGTTTTATTTTCTCAATAAACGTAAAGTACCATTTGAATTGCACAGGGAGAAATGTCAAGGAGAGAGCTGTCACAAGAGTCACTTAAAAGTGACAAGAAAATATGACCATTTTAAGGAAATCTGAAATTTTTGCCAGGTCTAGCTGAAGTTATTTTCCAAATTGTTATTTTATTTACATTTAAATCTGTGTTTTCTACCAAGTGCTTCAAAAAGTCCGATGGAAAATAAGATTCTTCACTGTGGTAATCCCCAAGAGCTTGATTTTCATGTTTCAAGGCTGTAGTACACTTGGAGGGTATAATAGTATGTAGAGAGGCAAAAAATTCTGTGTGCTTATCCTTTCATTTTGTCAATAATCTGTTTATTATTGGATGTCACATAGTGTTTGAGCAAATCTGATATTGCTGTGTGGTTTGTGGTAAGCAATAGAGAATACGGCAATCTGAATTTTCAGTGAGGTTTCTCTCATCATCTGCTCTGCTACAGGTAAAATAGCACCAGCCACAGGCTGTTTCTCAGGGGCTGCTATGTTTGCTGCTTGAGGGCTGTGGAGATGGACAGCTGTCAGTCTAGCCTCTTTCACTAGTAGTAAATAATCCCATGAGAGAAGGATGTTCTAACATAAGGTTCTCAAATGTGTAGAGCTGCTTGCTCACATGTGATTTTGAAACATGTCCCAGGCCCCAAAGGTGAGTGGATAGAAGACCTCACTGAAAAGCCCCAGCACGTGACTGTGACAGTGCTAAGCTCCACTACTGCCCTGACATCCTGGACAGCATCACAAGAGAACGGCAGCAACCGCACCATTGTGTCTGTGGTCTCTCTGACCTGTCAGAAGCAAAAGGAAAGTCAAAGGCTTGAAAAACACTATTGCACTGAGGTAAGGGGCAAAAGCTGGAGGCTTTTCAAACACAGGAAAAAAATTGCTAATCATCCTGCTGTTTGGGACTGTCATTCCCAAGGGCTCTGTCAGACTCAGGGCTGCAGAGCACAGTGGTAGTTGCTCCCTTCTGCAATCTAAAGGCACATGGCTGATACAGAGTGGAAGGGAGAGCACAGCATTTGGGGATGAAAGTGTGCGGTAAACCGTAGTAGTGATGAAACTGTATTTCTGCTGGACTGACTGGCCAATCCTTTGTTCAAGCTTGTGAGTTTTGCTGAACCTTTTGAGACATTTTTGCGGCAGTAGTCAAAACAGTGCCATATCATAATAACACTTAGGTATATGCTGTAATCCATTTGTATTAAGCAAAGTGCTCACATGCATGATTATCATCAAACTAGCATAAATTCTTTCTTAGATATCTTCCATATGAATATAGAACCCAACTCTAAACTTTCTGGAAGTTTAGAGGTGATCAGAAGTCAGTTTTTCTTTTCTTCCATTAAAAAAATAAATGTCAGCACTGGGAAGTAAATAGTAATTCATCCCACCTGTGATTGGGATGGACAACAGTTCTTTAGGGCTGCCGTATGGGACGTATGTTTATAATACTCAAGAATCCTGAACACACAAACATGACAGTTTTCTGTTACTTGAAACCCTTAGTGAGTGCAATGCCACTTCAGATCCTGTGGCTATGACAGATCAGTAGCATGTGAGTTTAGTTAGAAAGAGGGTTTAGCCCACATCTCAGTTACCTTACCAAGATGGTGATAAGGCCATTTTCTGAGCAGTGCTACAACTTCTGTCTGGCTCCCGAAATGTGTGTGGTGGAGGAATCTGCAAATGACTGCGGTGCTGCCCTGCTGCACCCTCAGCTTTCCCATGGCAATGGAAGGTGACTGCTAACACCCCCAGTAAATCTTCATCTTCAACTTTGTTATTAGCCCTGCAAGTTAATTAATAGTCTTCAACCTTTAAAAATGTCTTTTGAAATGAATCTTTGTCAAACTTCAAGTTTTATTCCAAGAATGTCTGTGAACTTAAACATTTGGAAGTGTCTTCTAATGGCAATTTTAGAATTGTTTTTCAGAATCAGCTTGAAATCTCATTGAGTTTTTTTTTCCCACTTTTTAAGAAGTGCAGTCATTTAATCAGGAAACAAAACAATATAGTAGGTGATTATAAACCACAGATCACAAGTATATACATAATAATTAAAATACTACAGGACTAATCTACAAACACAAAAACAAGTACCTAAAGCTAATCTGTGAATAAACAAGATATCTGTAAAAGTAAATGAGTGGTTACTGCAAGTAAGTAGAAAGGTCTAAAAACAGTTATTTGTTTCTTTCAATCAAATATTTATACCATCTCTAATCAAATTTCATCAGCTTATTATACCTGGAGTTATTAGTGGCTGTTGGTTTGAATTCTCCTTGACAAGCTGAAAAGGGCAAAATTCAGTGCAGAGTTCTATCCATTTCTAACATTGTGCATGATTTAAAAGTGATTTAGCTTTCTAAAGCAGCTCTTAAAGACAAATTCTGTTCCTCACTAAATCTGTGCTGGCACTGATATATTCATGCGCATTGCAATAAACCACCAGTGCAAAGGTGGCTGTGATATACAGACTTTGGAAAGGTTGTGAAGAAAATATTAATTAGTAGGAAATAACAGCCTGAAGTTCTAGAAGAGGTGCATGAAGTCCTTTCTTCAAAGCTGCTCTGTGCATTTACTGTTAGCTGGCTCTTCAGAAGATAAGACTTTTCATATTGTATCAGACCAGGAATCACTTGGTCAGGCATTCTGCCTGCAGCTCTGACCGAAACCTGGCGCACCACAGCAGAAATTTAATGCTGATATTTCAAACTGAAAAGTCACATCCCTTGGTCAGGTTTTGTAGTGCTGTACAGGGGAGGTGAAAGAGAGTAATTCCTCTCTAATTTCAGCATGCAGTCACTTAACACTTGCATTCAGAGGACAAATTTCTCATAACGCTGCCTTCCGCTCACGTAGCTGCAGATGAATCTGATGGCCGATAAAAAGCCTCAGGCTGCCTAAATACTCCAGCCTGAATAATGTAGCTTGAATATGAATAATGTAGCCTGAATATTTCAATAAACTTTGACAGTGGGAGAGAGTGGGTCTGCAGTGTGACAGCTGACCTTAGGCAGCAAGGCAAGTGTGATTCTCTGAGTCAGATCGTTTGTCAAGTCTGCCCTGACCGTTTTCACAGTTTTGCCATTTTGGGCTTAATGAATGGAGTTTTAGCCACTGATGCCAGCATGTTCAGAATCATGCCTTTTGAACTACAGGAGTAGTTTACATACAGTCTTGATATTCTTTTAATTAACCAAGTAAATACTTCATATCTCATATGTTCTCTTTCTAATAGGTGAATTCAAGCAGCAGCCTCATTGAAAATCTTGTTCCTGGTGCCCAGTATCAAGTTGTGGTTTACTTACGGAAAGGACCATTGGTTGGACCGCCTTCTGATCCTGTTACATTTTCCATTGGTAACACCTGCATCAACTGTTTGAAATGTGTTTGTTTTGTTTTTAAACATGTGTAGTACATTCATTAAATCCTAGAGCCCATGAAGGAATACAAAATTGTCATGTTTGTTATTTCAAATGTAATGAACACTTATTGAGAATGTTTTTCTTGTGTCATCTAGCTTATTACTGAGGTGGGGAAAATAATCCTTCAGTGGAAGATAGATATTTCACAAGCAAATGTTAAGCTATTACCAAACCTAACTAGAGAGCAGTTATGGCCAGGATTCACACAAAAAGTGCCCTGTGGAAAGAACTGTCTTCACCATTGGATACCTGAGTATACGTTTGTCTCTAACACTGCTCATGGTCTATGTCATTTAGGGTGGGAGTCACCTCACTTAGGTGTAGTCAGCCTGACCTGCAGGGGATCTGTGGTGCATGGAGAGATGCAGGCACTTCCTAGGGGTGATTCATTCCCACTGTCTCATCAAGTGTGTGGGACTGCTGTTAAGACGTTTGTTGCAAATGTGCTTTATGAAGGATGTAACGTGGCCCAGTCTGAACGCCACAGTGCTAAGAGTCAGGAGAGCTGGCTTATCACCAACTTCAGTTGTGTATGCCTTGATTTCCGGTGTGTAATGGTGCATCTTGACGTTCTCTGCTTTGAAATTTGAAGGTAAGAAGAACCCCCTGAGACTGAGAGTAACATTTTCAAGAATGTGGTTTCATGGCCAACAGGCAGAGCTGCTGCCCCCGTGCCTTTAATTTAGGATTCCCCAAGGCTCCTAAATAGAGTCACTTAGGGTAGAATTCAGAATCTTTTAGTTTCCTTATAATTTATTTTGTTAATCTTCAATTTTAACAAAATGCATTAAGAGAAAGAGCAAAGACAAAGAGATTTAGTGTATAGAGTTACATTTGCAGAGAAATATTTAACCTAAGTCACCCAGCTTCTCTTTTGGACAAATAGTCTGCCTTGCAGGAGAGCAGGTGGCTGAAAGTTAGAGATCTTCAGTATTTTTCATCCTCCTTCCTCTCTGAGATGTAGGGAAGAAAGTGAAACAGAAAAAAAAAAAAGGTAACCTGTTAAGAACTGAATCCTTCAATGAAAGCAAGTATGTGGACTAGTGAATATGGTAAGAGCCTTTTCATTCTAGGCAATCTCCTTATATATTTTCATAAGTTGGGTCAGAAAAGAGAGTATGGTCTATTTCAGTAAAGGAAAAAATAGTGAGAAAAAATATATATTAAAATCTCTATCACTGGACAATTTTTACAAATGCTTTTCATTTTCTTTCTCACCATAGTTACTTCAGAAATCTGCAAAATTCCATTTTCACTTGAGAAAGTAAAATCGTATGTTCCTAAAGTAAATGCATTCCTTCATTTTCTCTATTTTTGTGTGGCCTCACAACAATAAAAGATTTTTACTAAACTCAAAATGGCAATCGGTTTCTAAAGAAAACATCTCCTGGGTTTCTTATTATAAAGGGGATGTTTTTATGCAGTAAAACAACACTTGCGTGAGTTTTTATTTTCATAACAGGCTATTGAATGTGATATTAAAATAGCAGAACTGCAAAATAGACTGTTCTGTGAATTTTTTAGTGGTGGTTAATGATGAATGAAACTGTAATAAGGTAAAATACACTTATAAAAGTATTCCGTTCTCCCCATGTTTTTCCTAAACCTCACTTTTACACAGTGAGTATAAACACTTTAGAGAAAGCAAAGAAAAGATGTGATAAATGATTTACGAAGGGAAAGACAATCGTGTTAAGATGGGCTGAAGTAACCTGGGTGCTGGTCTTGGCTCTGACCCGATGTGCAATAGCTGGGGCTCTGCAACCCTTGCAAATGTTAGCAAAGTACTGATTTAAGTAGCCTCAGTTAAGTCACTTTGTTTTCCAGTCAAGTAAGGGTTGCAGAAGTTGACCCTTATGTGGCATTTTTCAAATCACTTGACTCTTCTTTCTCAGTGTCATCATCTGTGAGGCAAGAATAGCAATACATGACAGCACCTTTAGGTTCCCCAGGGAAGGAGGGCTAAACATAAAAACTGTTCTTTCTCGTAGTCTTCATCTTCCAAAGTGCTATGGCTTTTGATGCTTTTGGTTTTGAGCAACTTGAAATATCTCCTAAACACCCTGATTTTCAAAGTAGAATGGAACCCTCCATTTATGAAAAAGCGAGCCCTTTACTTTATCTCAAGCTAAGCAGCCAACACCAAGTAACCTGTAGTCATTTCTGAAAAAGTAGACATAACAACCTGGAGAACAAATGCTGAAAAAAAATGGTATTTGACTGCTTGTGACAAGGAAGCTCTTGGGAACTAAAGTCAGGAACAAACCAGAAGGAGGTGGAACTTGGTTAAGGAAAGGTATTGTTTTAAAACAAAGTGCAAATAATAACACACATTACTAGCCACAATTTCTGTTTTATAGTGCCCACTGGAATAAAGGATCTGACGCTTTACCCTTTGGGACCTACTGCTGTGGTTTTGAGCTGGAACAGACCTTTCCTTGGGGTATTCAGGAAATATGTTGTAGAAATGTTTTACTTCAACCCATCAACGATGACCTCTGAGTGGACAACCTACTATGAAATAGCAGCAACCGTCTCCTTAACTGCCTCTGTGGTAAAGTGACCATTACTGACTATTGCTTTGCCATACCTGCGTGGCCCTGGCACCTTGTGACATTTCTTTGCCCAGATTTCCCCCATGAATATGTATATATGCCTCTAAGCCTGGCACATTTTTCCGGGCAAAGCAGAGAAAATAGCCAGGATGCTAGAGGCATTTTCTGTTCCAAAGTAAGGGAATGCCAGCTGAACCATGCTAAATTTTAAGCAGAGCAATGAGACAGGAGATGAGCTTTCTTTTTGTTGACAAATGGGCATGTTCAGCAAGTCCAGAGGCAGCTTCAGTTTGTGGGTCAGTTTGTCAGTCAAGGATTTAGAAATTCCATCATCTCCTCAGGGGGAGTAGTCCAAAGCCTGATCTACATAATTAATATTGCTAGTATGGATTTGGAGCTTGCGGGCTAGTCTTGCAGTGTGCCATCTGGAAGGTTTAGCTGCAGAGATGCTCTTGTGGAAGCAGCCTTCATGTTTCTGAAGCTACAAAGACTTATTACCAGGATTTCAACTAGGTGGAGGCTGGCTTCTAGAAGAACACATGTACACATGCACACACACACACACACACACACACACACATATCCTTGCAGAAATAAAGTGAAATTTTCCTCTTATTTCCATTATTTCCTAGAGAAGGTGAACAGATTTTATTCAGGCTTCGCTGTAGCGCAAGACAGCAAGCAATCTTAGCTGAAATTAGTTGTTCAGAAAGTTATGAGTATGCAAAAAGGATAGCAATAACTTTTGCTGCTTGTGAGAGCCACGGTGATTTACCGTAATTGATTTGCATAATACCATTTGTGGAGCCATTTTGGCTACAGCGGCTTAACTGTAATTGGGTATGTGACTGTAAATCTAGCACACAAATCTCCAGAGAAATTAAAAACAAAAGTAACTTACCAACTGCGCAATTAATATGTTGTAATCATGAGTCAGCACAATTAGATTAATACTTGAGTGATCCAAGTCATCTTAGAAGTAATGCCACCTTCTAGAGTTAATGTGATTCATTAGAAAATGAGATGATATTGTCCCTTTCTGTTGCAAATCCTGTTCAAGGAACCCAAGTTGGAATTCCTTTGTCTGAATTTTGGTCTGAAATGTGACAGTGCTATATCACAGCTAAAGTGAGTATTTCTTAAAAAATAATTTTTAAAGAGTAAGCCTGAATTAGAAAAAGAGTGTCTTCCTGTTCTTCTGTTATGGCACTTAACATACAGGAGGTATTGATAAACTTTTGTTTGGGTTTTGTAGCAGTGGTCCAGAATCCCACTGTGTCCCACAAATTTCCCTACAATCTACTGACATCTCTGAGGGGTGTATTCTGGAGCAACAGTGTCAAGACCAGTGAGAAGGCAGGGGAACTAAAAATCAAGCTGTCTGTTAGCTTAGATCAAAAATTATTTCCTGAAGTGTTGTCTGTTGGTGAGAACCTTGGGAACTGAATTTGCCCTTTCATTCTGTTTAGTTGCTTTGTTCTTTTTTTTCTCTACATCTCATTTTAAAATTGTTAAAGCAATGTAAAAGAATAGTCCATAAATCCTATATTTGGACTCCTTTGGTACTGTCTCGGCAAAAAAAAGGCCACTGCAAACTGCAGAGATCTGTAAAAATAGCAATTCCTAATTTGTTGAAAAATTTCATTATTTCCAATTTGCTTTTATTTTGAATTTTAAAAATATAATGAGGCTTTTCATTTAAACATAAAATTAAATATTTGAAGTGTTTTGTTCCGTCAGTGAAGTATTTTAATTTTAACTTAAATATTGCATACGATATAATATAAATTATATGGCATTTTATACTTAATTTAGATCTCATTTTTATTTATATATAATTTATGCCTCAGAAGTCATTTATGTTTCATTCATATTTCATTTATAATAAATGGTAATACAAAGTGAAATACACTTTGAAAATTGGAAAAAATAAGTCTTTTGAAGTGAAAATATCTGAGTCAAAAATCTTGTTTCTAATTTATCCTCAAACCCTATTTAATCAAAATAGAAAAGCGTACATTTTCCAATTAAATATTCTGCCTTCATCAAATCGGAATTTTGGGATGGAAGATTGCTCTACAGGAATCATTCTTGCTGCTCTGGAAATCAATGAAAGGTTCCCACGGCAGGTAGGAACTGCCTGGGACCAGGTGCAGGTGGATGAGCAGGACAACAGCATTTGTTCCCACTGCACAGACTTTTGGATAAATTTAAATGCCAAATTACTTCCACTGGAGTAAGGAATGGGAACTCAGTAAAATGAGCGTGGGCACCGGATTTATAAATATCGTTGCATTTTATAAGTCACATCTCATGATAGTGGATTTTCTCCTGAGCTTCTCTTTGTCTTTTGTGACTTTACAGAGAATAGCTAACCTGCTGCCTGCTTGGTATTACAATTTCCGGGTCACCATGGTGACTTGGGGGGACCCAGAGCTGAGCTGCTGTGACAGCTCCACCATCAGCTTCATAACAGGTAAGTAGCTACCTGAAAAGACTGTGGAAGTGCTCACGGGAGCAAAAGTGCTGAGAAAGTGCGACTTGGGGGTTGTGTTTCACCCACAGACACTTGCAAGTTAGGATATTTAACAGCTAAGTGGGGTATTTGGGGTTTTGGTTTGGAGGGTTTGTTTTTTATTTTTTTTAAAAGGAAAGTTCTGAGGACTGCTTTAAATGAATATATATATAATTTTCCTGTGCAAAGTACAGTGCTTAATTACTTTGTTCCAGTCCTCCATCAGCTGAATGCATGGCTTCAGTGAGGGCCAGCAATCCTGTACATCTTTTACATGATATGTTTTACACATTGAGAAGTTAGTGGGTAAATAAGTAATCAGAATTATTAAGTTTTCTAATATTATGAGACATTTTTCCATATATTTGCAATGTTTCCAAAGGCTTTTTCCTCCTCTTTCCTCTTTCCCCCCTTCAGTCATGCTTCACCCTAGCTAACATGGATTAGAGCTATGCACTCTTAGGCAGACCCAGGCAGGTAGTATATTTGGTAACATATTATTCTTACCCTAGGGCTTTGCCTTTTCTGATGGGAGTTTTTTGGTTGCTCACAGTAAGGAGAGAAGGGTGCTTCTGTGACCAGGGCATTGCACCCGCACTGGCTAAATTGCCCTTGGGAAACTCTATGGTGCTGGCAAGTCATTCGTAACCTGGATTCTCAGCTGCAGTCAATTGATATAACCACATGGATAACTGCTCTCTTCCAGTTGGGACTGACCTTGCATTTAACACACTCCATTGTCTTGTCAGATACTTTGGGTTCGAATCTTCAGTATGTCAAACAGATTAGGCAAAGAGGGAAGAGCACACAAGGGCTCCTGGTAGCGCCTTGCCATGTGCTCCTGTCATGCACATTGGTTGAGTCAAAGTTCCCTATTTAATCCTTTTGCTTTTATGTACCACTGTTTAGTTTACCTTGCAGAAGGTGACTGAAAGCAGTAAATAATTCAGATGCACTGTGAAAGGAAATAAAGTATGATTTGCTCTTGTTTTTCTAGCTATAGAAATCAAATTACCAGGAAAATCAGCCTAAAAGGTCTCCGCCTCTCCCTCCGAAACAGATAGTAGCCTAGTCCTAGATTTACTTCTTGGTGAGAGGCTAGCAGAGTGTAACTGAGAAAGGAACTGAATAAGACCCATTTGCAGTGATGATTAGTACAGTGCCTGTGCTTGACAGAGCCACGCCAAAAATTATTAGTGGGTTAAATCCTCCCTCTACTGAAGTCATCAGAAACCCTCCCATCCTGAGATATCTGATCCCAAGCTACACTGCTGGCAAATTCTGGCACTTCTCCAGCGTATCAGAAACTCAGAGCACCCACTGGGGTCCCTGCAAAGGGTCTCCAAGGATATTGGTTGTCCTTTGGCATCAATCAACTTTCTCTGTAGCCCTATAAGGAAGCAATTTTCCAGCTGGTTGGTTGCTGTATGAGGGGAGAAATGTCTTTTCCAGCCAATTTGGGTACCAGGTACAGCATTTTAGAGTGCAGATGTTCCAGTGGAGCCCTCACATATTAATATCTTGTCTCCAGAAACCTGCAGCAGGAATTAGGGAGATTAAGATTATTCCAGAATATAAACCATTGCTGGGATCAGTCTGGATCTCTGTATGAGGAAAGTAAAGACTGTTACTGCTATTAGATGAAAAATGGATCAGTTCCTTAAGTAGCAGATGTAGACAAAACTGCAAATGGATTAATCTCTTGGATAATGTCACCCACTTGTGGTTGGCAAAACCTCTCGTCAAAAAGGTCATCTGGTCTTAAACGAAAATATCCAACTTGAAGGTTTTACCAATGGTTAATCCCTCTAATTATCAAAGGTTTATCCTTTGCTTCTGATCTGAATTTTTCTAGTTTTGATATCCAGCCCATAATTCTTCTTACACTTTTAGTGACTGAAGAGACACAAAGCTTTTTTCTTTTCCCCTCTCCATACAGAATTTAGTTTCACTTTTTAAATAAATGCTTCAATTGAATCCTTCAGGTGCTCTCACTGTAAGGCATTTTCTCATGTTACTTTTTTCCCCACTCGGCTTCTCTAATTTTTGCTGCCTTTACCAAAGTATGTGAAAACTGAAAGTGTAATACCAGCCTGCTGAATACTCCTACAGAGGCAAAATCAGTTCCCTATTCAGTGCTCTCCTGTTTGTGCATCTAGGTGGTACATTTGCTATGGCATCACTCTGGAGGTCTGTGTTGATTTACTTCTGTTCTGTGGCTTCCAACAGAATTTATCGTTTGGGATGTATTGTCTACATGCCTTTTTCCTAAAGACTCAGCCTTGCACCTGGTTGTTTAAGCAGGTCCAGCCTGGAGGCCAATAATTCAAATCACAGCCCTGTCCAAATCCTTCACTCCTCTGCCAGTTGCCATGTTACTTACATAGTTCATCAGCAGTGCGTTTACTTTGAGAGCATTGATAAAAATGTTGAATAGCAGTGAGACGGATCACAGCATTTTAAGGGAAGAGTCCTAACAAAGAAATGTGATTCAATCAAATTACAAGCACTTATCAAGTGATGGTCAGCACTTATCAATTGATGTGAGCTTTAAATACACTCCTGTCCCTTGATTGCCTTATTAGTTGCAATCTCTTCAGCTCCGTCCAGGGACTGCTGTCAGGCTAATTTCCAAGAAAGTGGCATGCCAGTTTTTCATGTCTGCAGGTTTGATGTTTGTCCCCAGTAGGTGCTGCCTTTTCACTCTTTCAGGTTACCAGGGGACCCCAGAGTTCTTTATCACCCTCAGCCTCTTTCTTTCCAGAGAGGGAACAGATGGTTTTATGGAGCACTTGGTTCCCTTCTGCATCATTCTGAACAATGCTACCTCCCCTGCAAAGGTTGCCAGGAATTAAAACAAACAAACAAACAAAAAGAAACCACCAAAAAGCCCTAAATTTTAAAATACTAGAATGAAGGTTTTGTAGTCTTCTTGACAGTACACCATCTGTCAGTTCTGTGTATAACTGGAAAGCTAACCTCTGCACCTGGAACATAAGCTTGATTTTTTTAAAACAAAGCAGAAGGATCATCTGGGAGCTTGGGACCACACCTTGCAGAAAGCTCAGAGCAGACAAACTATTTCCCTAACTGAGAATCCCATTGCTTGTGTGGAGTCTACAGCAAGGTTGGGGCTTTACTGAGCTGCAGTACTTGGAATGAAAAGGGTATTACAAGAGACCAGATGATATTATAGCTCTTTCCGACAACTACTGGTCAGATGTACCCAGGAAAATGGGGAAGACTTGAGGGATCCCAGAGACTTACTAGGAACAGCTTTTGTTCTCTCAGGCTCCTGCAGCAACAGTTGCATGGTGTTGTCTTAATGCAGGGAGAGATTATGGTGCTGCCAGTGTTGCTGTGGTGACTAATGAGCTTTTGATGCCACCTACTGCAAACAGCTGGATTTAAAGCCATCATAAGCAAGGGCACTTTAGACTGCCAATGTTTTCTTTTACAATGGGAATGCTTTTCGCTCTGAAGAATTAAAAAGAGTAAGACAGACAGATTGTTGGTGTTTGTGAGTACCACTACATCAGCTGTCTGTTGGTCCCATGGATGATTTCAGCTGTCACATCAGGCCAGGTAACCAACAGAATGCAATTTCCTACAGCCCTTCTGTGCCACTCAGCTCCCAGGGGAAGGTGGTGCTAGGGGAGTCAATCATGCAAGCCCAGGCCCTTAGTCTTGTTTTGACTATCGTGGATGTTCATTGACAGATACCTAAAGCAAACAGCTGTGTGAACATTTAAGAGGGAAAGTATGTCATCAATATTTATCTATAGGCGGAAATTATTATTAATGTATAAGATTCATGCTGGTCATGACATTAAATTGTACAAAATCCTTGTGTAGGGATGAACTGGAAACTCCAGAAATTAAAAGAAGCATTCACAGAATCACAGAATGGTTTGGGTTGGAAAGGACCTTAAAGATCATCTGGTTCTAACCCCCCTGCCATGGGCAGGGACACCTCCCACTAGACCAGGTTGCCCAAAGCCTCATCCAGCCTGGCCTTGAACACCTCCAGGGATGGGGCATCCACAGCTTCCCTGGGCAACCTGTTCCAGTGTCTCATCATCCTCACAGTAAAAATTTCTTCCTCATGTCTAATCAAAATCTACCTTCTTTCAGCTTAAAACCATTACCCCTCGTCCTGTCGATACACTCCCTGATAAAGAGTCCCTCCCCATCTTTCCTGTAGGCCCCCTTCAGGTACTGGAAGGCTGCTATAAAGTCTCCCCAAAGCCTTCTCTTCTCCAGGCTGAACAACCCCAACTCTCTCAGCCTGTCCTCTTACAGGATGTGCTCCAGCCCTCTGATCATTTTCATGGCTCTCCTCTGGACTCGCTCTAATCTTACCTGACTGTAGGTGTATTTCCCAATGAACGGTGCTCTGAGACATCATGGTAAAAAAAAAATTATATTTGATCTCTGTGGTTCCCTGTTAAAGCTGCAGTGGTCCCCCCACAATTCTGCAATGACCCACAGTCCATCAGTAATTATTAAGACATATCGCAAGGCCACGTAAGATCACAAAAAGTCTGAATCTTCTGCTGTTCGTTATACCTATTTCTTCATTTCCCATCTCATCCAGGCATTTATACCACCCAAAAACAGTGAGAAAAAGGTGTATGCTTGTACATCAAAATAGAGACAGCTACATCCCTTTTGCACACACACAATAATTACAGGGTGAAAGGTAATGGTAAATCAGGGTAGTAACCTTGACTGCTGCAAGGAGAGATTCCCTCTGCAGGAGGGATGGGAGGATGTATTTCTGGAACCAGAAGTGTATTTTGCATTTTGCACTAAACTGATCAAATTTATTCTGCTTTGACTGGAAACACTTCTGTTTCTGACAGAGTTTGCTGCAAGTCTATCTGTAGAGTTTTGTTGTGCAAAGGGATTCAGTTCTGGCAGGAAGCATCTTCTGCCCCTGCCACATCTGAGGCTGGGGTACAGATCTTGAGAGAAACCCTTGAAAGGCAGAATCAACATTGCCCTCAGATCAGATTTTATACTAAATAAGGTTGCTTCCACACATTAGCATAAAAAGACATTTTCAAGATTAATTTGAGAGAATAGTCTTACTAAACGTTTCTAAATGGGTCTAAATTGTCCATGCATTGTATTTGCTGCCTTCCTCGGCAATTACTTCAGTAAATCTGTTCACTAATGAAAGTCTCAATGCAGAAGTTGTAGAAGCCTTCGTGAAAGCAGCAGTGACATCTTGTGGCCCCTTCAAACAGACCCGAGCTCCGAGTCTGTCCAGTGTTTCATCTCGGCTGCTGGCACCCACAGCTGTGCTGGTCTCCAGGGCTCTGGTGCTGGGATGACCCTCGCCCTGGGCAGCCACATCAGAGCGGACTTTGCACAAACACACTGGACTCAAAGGGGTTTGTGCAGAGGAAGATCAATCAGGCCCTATGGTTTTCCCTACGGCGCTTCTAAGGAATCTGCCGAGCACGCAGATTTCTACGCTTCCCTGTTTCATCCGGGTTGTCCCACTGATATAATTTTGAGAGGGGGTTATTACCTTTACCTGTTGCTGACTTTCACTTTTGGGTCTCCACTCAGTTTTAACTTAAATCCTGACTGGAGACCCACACCTTCAAATTAGGCAATCAAGGTGAGCTGACCAGCTGTACTCCCTCTGCAATTAGTAGACAGGCACCTCCAGGAGGTAATTCTTTTGCTCATCTTCAATACCTATTTTAGGATGAGCGGAGTTGCTCTGGCGGTTGCTACCTTTCTTCTTGGGCTGCACAGGAAGCCAAGGTCTTGCTGGCAGCTCCAGTGCAAGACAAGACGGCACTAACGGGGCAGTCTGAGCTGTGCAGTGCTGGGCAGGAGCTGGGTGTGTGGAGGAAGAGGGGTGACAACAGCTGCTTCACCTAATACCTAGTCATGTAGCTCCCATGTGCCTGTTAAGTAGACACACAGTGCTTAGATGGCTGTCAGCTGGCTGCCTTTTGTGGTGGTGGGACATTCACCGTGGGAACAAAGATGGCCAAAACTTTTCATGCAAAAAGATGTTCTTTGGAAAATTGCAGGTTTGGGGGTTCTCCTCCTAGGAAAATGCATGCTCAATGAAGAGAAGGTATTTTTTTTCCTACAAAAAAACTATCCAAATTACTCAGTGTAACAATTCTTTATTTTGCACTGATTGTCATTTCTTTTCAGTGCTATAACACAGTGAAGCAGTATCTGAGGCTTTTAACTTGACTTAGAATTCTATTTGTAAATATTGGCTCAGAAACTGGTTTATATCAGCCAGTAGCTTCATGCTTTAAAAAAAACCAACAAAACCTGAAAGATTGCAAGCAAAAGTATATTTTTGTTACGAATATCCCCCAGGTTAAATGCTGTTTTTCGTTTCTTTCAGCTCATACTCAGGTGCAGATGCTTTTACTAATATGTTTCTGCTATTTTTGTGATACTCTCTTCCCAACAGTATCCTCTAGCACAAATTTATTACTGGATTTGGTAGTCAACTATGTTAGACCCTGTCTGTAATACATTTGTCCTCTTCTTCAGCACCAGTGGCACCCAAGATTACATCTGTAGAATATTACAACCACCTTTTGTATGTCACCTGGACCTACGGAGGAGACGGAACTGACCTTTCTCATTCCAGGATGCTGCATTGGATGGTCGTTGCAGAAGGAAAGAAAAAAATCAAGAAGAGTGTAAGTATGAGTGGGGAAGGTATCGCTCATTTATCTGCTGGGCTTTTTTTTTTTTCTTTGTTGATAACTTTGTATTTCAAAGTTTAAGCAAACTGATTGAGAGAAGCCTGATCAGTTAAAGTTGTTTCACAGTGGTAGCACGCACTTCCAAAAAGACTCAAGCTCTTAAAACAGCCAGTGGACAAAACACAGCGTGAGTGTTTTGATAATTCAGGTTAGAATTTAAAAATAGCTTATAAACTTCTTAGCTGCAAACAGTAAAACATTATTTTTTAGCAAACATATACGGTCTTTTCAATTTTGATTTAGTAATAACCAGCCTACACTACTGGCTGAGTTTTTTAGTTCATTCAGGCCAGGTACTATCACTTCCCATTTTCTGACTTTATCAAATAAACATCTTTATAAATTACGGGTTTTTCATTTTCTGTTTGAATACAAGTTTCACTAACTGATGGCATGAGGATTTTATCCAGAATGTGTGCACTTCTTAGGAAACTTCCCAGATGTTAAGATGTGTTCTTGGCATATTCTCTTGAACTCTTTGAGCATATTTAAAAATCACTTAGAAAAAAAAATCCAGGGTTTCCATTTATGGATTAAAGTCATGCTGCTGCAGGGTACTGAGCTGCATGTTCAACATGAAGCAAAAGAGCAGCCCCTGGACATACAGTGAGAAGTGTTTGAAATAGTGCAGGAATGCATACGACTAGCAGTGTAGCTACATACATCCTGTGTCTTGTACACCACTACTGATCTTTTAATCATTGACAGGGAGAAAGTGTCTGGTCTTTTTCAAGGGCAAGGTTTCCCTTCTACAACTGAAGACTCAGGAGATGCTGAATTGTCAGCGGATTTTCAGCATAAGCGCAAATTCATCAGCAATTTTCATTTGGGTTTATATGGAGCACCCTGGCTTTCACTGGATTCCTAGTGGCTCCAAGAGTGCACCCATCTGGAGCTTGTTGCAGCATGAATCTAATTACATGATTAGTAGAACTGTTCAAAAACATGACATTTCTGAACAGCAGGGACTTCCAATATTTGGATCTTTGTTTCAAACAAGGAAAAAAACTCCACATTTTAATTTTGTTTTCCTACAAATAAAATGTTCTAACAATTGTATTCTGAAAAAATTGTGCTGTGATATCCCTCTTCTCTCTTCCTTACAAAAATCATGTTGTCAATAAGGTTATTTTTCTTCCAGAAAAAGTCTGAGCCATTCAACTTAATTGAATATAAAAATCTTAGAATAAATAAATAGAAAATAAACATTGAATATTATATTAAATTTAAAAATATGGAATATGTAATTTTAGATTAAACAAAAGATTAAAAATAGAGGGCATCTACAATAGAATATATCTGCAAATAAAACTTCAGAGCTTTAGCAATGTCTTTAGAAATTGTCTTTATATATATCCAGAAAGTATTCTTTAGGAAATTCCTGCAACAACCTAGTTATAACTAACTTTTATGATCCTGCTTATATTTGTAAATATGGGTACATGCTTGCGGGCATCAGGGTGTACCTGTTCTCCTAGGGTCTGTTAGTTACTTTCAGAAATGGGTTCCTTTAAAAATCACTCTATATCGTAATCTCTTTATCTGATCTATTAAAATTATTAAGATTTTTTTTCTTTTGCAATTATTAAAATAAATAGGCAACATTATCACACAATGATGACTTTTTCTTTCTGCTATTTGCGTACTTCCCAAGACTCAAAAGAAGTTGGTCAGTTTTCAGAGAAGTGATGAAAATAATGTGTATAGTCCTGTCAGTCGTTAATCATCACTCACTGCTTCTCTTGGAACCGAAAGTTTCAGCCTGAAAATTAAGTGGCTCCAGGCACCAGCATGAGGTTCCTGAATGCGCCCTTTGCAGATAGCCTGTAAGTGCTCTGAGAACGGTCTGTTGCAGTATCTGACTTCTGCGTCCTTCTCCATTACTCTAGAGAAATGGGGAGCTTACTCACCCCTAAAATATTAAGAGGAAGTTATTCACAATCTTTTGAAGCTCTGTTCAGTTTTGGATCATATCTGAATTAAAACTTGCAGATAACTGAAGTCAGGCCCTGAGGTCTATTGTCAAGTCAACAGGTCTCCAGGCAGGTGTTAGACTTGCTCAGCCAGATTTAATTTTCAAGTTCTTAGGATATATAAAGGCTTGTCTGTATGTGTCTTGTGTACTCTTCTTAGAGATATCTGATCTGATTGAAATCCCCCTAGCATTAAAATGGACTCAAATCCATGGTTTGGTTAGCATCTTGCCCAACTTGAAAAATCTAGATGCAAGAGTACTCTCCTTGGTGTGAGGGAGATTTTATTTCTTCCTTAAATTTTCACTGGTCATATAGAAAATATGGTCTAAGATTGTCTTCTCTCTGCATTGTGATTCTCTGCAAAGCATTATGGCTTTCCACAGCTGGTGTCAGTGGGAACTGGTTCATGTAACAACTCTAGAGTATGCAGAAGACATCTTCTGTGATGCACAGAACTGTCTCTGTATTATATTAAGTGAGCAGATCAATTTTACAAGAAGTATATCTGGTTTGGGTCATATTTAACGGTTGGTGTCTATAATTACTGCAGGTAACACGCAATGTGATGACTGCAGTGTTGAGCCTGCCTCCGGGGGACATTTACAACCTTTCAGTGACTGCTTGTACGGAAAGAGGCAGCAACACTTCCCTGCCCCAGCTTGTGAAATTGGGTAAGAAATGCTTGTTTGTAAATTACAAACTCACTTCTCCTCTCATTTGGCTATAAAAGTAACTCTGTCAGCAGATTCTTCCTCATTTCAGTGTCATGTACCTGTGACTGCATTTCTTTTGCAAAGCTATAATTTTCACCTCGCCTTACTGTGAAGATTCTCTCATTCCCGTATGTGAAGCCATTCTCCTGAAACAGTATTACTCAAGAGGAGCCTGAGTGGCAGAATTTTCCTGTAAGTGGAAGTATGAGAGTGGAAATCGTTTAATCCCTTGCTGGGAGAACAGTTCTGCTTCATATTTACCTCCCTCAGGTCTTAACACAGGCAGAGCAACTCAGGTTTCACAGCTGAACTTTTCAGTACAAAGCAGAAGCTTCCTTGGTTTTGACAAGCCCGTTTCTGGGTCTGCACTCTGCCACCTGATCTGGTTTCCTGTCTCCTCTCCTCTCTCACTAGACACCTTCATAGTCTTCCAACAGCAAAAATATACCATTAAATACAAATCAATGACAGTAACCTTTACAAAAGCAGATTCATGACTGAGGCGCCTAGCATCATTCTAAAAGAAATACGTGTAATCTACTCAAAGAAACAAAAAAAAAAAAAGACTTGAGAATTTAATCTTTAAGGTAAGACTTTGAAATATAACTTTCTGCCTAACATCCTCCTTCATCTGTGAGGAAGACTGGACACTATGCCATTGTACCTTACAAGATTTTACACTCACTTTTGCACGCATGCAGAATTGTTGAGCCCTAAGTACTTAAAGCTGTGAAATTTCGAAGCGTGCATAACTGCTTTTGCAGGTATTAATTCCACTGTGAAAGTGGTTAAAGAAGAGTTAGTATTCAAACTGGCCTATATTCTCTACACGCATAATAGACCTTTACCGAGTGACAGTGAAAGAAGTGAATTTAAAGGACTATATAAGTTCTAAGTGAATTAGAGGTCTTGAAGCGGTCACTGTCTATTTGTCTTCCTCAGTAGCTCTTACTCAAATCTCTTAAAGAGTGCTGGAGCAAGCAGTACAGCCATAAGAATCGGAAGTTCTCCCAGGTCTTTTCACCAAAGGAGATATTTGAAAGATCTAGACAAATTCCATGGATTTTCCCTTCCCTATGCAAGTCCTGCCCAGTGTTTTCCCCATGCCTTGTGTCTGTACACAGACTTATTTGTGTGTGTTTGTTCCCAGGACTGAGTGGGTGGATATGTGAGGGTGAGTATATACCCCTGCTGCCATTGTCCAAGTATTTCAAAATATCAGCTAACTTTATCTTTGAGACAGGTCCACAAATGACATGTGTTATTCATGTTGTACAACCTGAAGCCTAGTTGTATCCTCCTGTTCTTTGTTTTTGGACCGGCAGGCTCCTATCAAACTGGTATAGTTATTTTGCTCTTGCTCTTTCATTGACAACAAAGAGAAGGTGGAATGAATTCTGTTTTGATAAATCACTTCTAGACTTCTGGTTGTGGGGTTTTTGTTGGTTGTTTTTTTGTGGGTTTTTTTCTGTTGTTTACAGTTTGAATAGACAATAGTAAGGATATTTTACCAGAGGTTTTCTTTCTCTCTGCTTCTGAGGGAGCAATGGGAGTTGTAATTAGCAGTAGTGAGAACTGACTCTAAGTGATAGACGACTCAGCACTTGGCAGTCACTTAAGCATTCCTGCCAAACATTCTTCCCTCCATGATGTTGCTTCATCCTGGCAACTTTCCACTTGCATAAAAATCAAGCCATTTGCTGGAGGCAAAAGGAGAATTTGCTTGGGATGATGCCCAAATGCAAAACTTGTGTTTTAATTGAGGCCATTTTTTTACCTGGAGTGAGGGATGGAGTGTGTTTCTGAATCCAAGAGCAGATATATGGGTGTAATTAAGGGAGAGGGATGCTTTCCTATGTACTACTGGGACAACATGTACACTGCAATCCCCATGAGACAGAAGAAGCCACATTTAATGTGCCTCAGTCCCAACCCTGCTCTCTTCAACTCTCTCCCTAATGCCAATAGAACTTTGGCAGCCTACAACCATAGAATACTGATCTGATTATCTGAGGATCAGATATGTCTCCAAAATGTCTGTCACCACTTGAGCAAGTCCTTTGTGCCAAGTTTTTTTGTAGTGGATTTTACGTACCACATCCAGGCTCCTGTGACAGTATCTCACAGAATAAAAATAACAAATTATTTGTGAAGGGAAAAAATAAGAGAAAAATGTTGTTGTAGATAGTACATGGTACATAGTGTGTCAGGGTCCTGGAATCAGGTCATTGTTTGAGAATTACAACTTTCATTACACATCCATAGATTAGGAAATCTGAAAACTCTGGAGAACAGCTCAGAAACGTGCAACCCAAACTTTGTACTTTGAAGGCAAACCAAAGGAGCCCAGGACGCCTGACGCGTTGAAAGCTAGGGATTGCCAGTACCTGTCATGTGAAGTCTTCAGGATGAAAATTGGGATCAAGCCTTGTCTTTAAATAGTCTTGGGGAAAAAAGTACATCTTGTCTTAACACCAAGCTTGGGCTGTTTTCTTGTCTCCTGGCTCCTCAAGGTTTCCCCTCCTGTTCTGTGCTTTCCATTCTCCAGGTTGGTTCAGGGGGTTGCAGTGAGGGGTGGAGTAATGAATGGCCTCCCTCAGGCCGCTGCCTGCCAAGCCCCATGGGTCTATGAGCAGGGAGGCGGCCCTGGAGGCAGCAGCCGAGGTCACCCCACACAGGGTTGGTGGCACTGGGTGCAGACCCTTGTCTGAGTTTCACGGCTTTGGTCTTGCTCCCCCCTGAAAATGGAGGCGGATGTGCAAGGGGATGTCTCTATCCTGGGGGTATCTCTGATGCCATCACTCCCAGGAGACCCCCAATATCCCTCCTGTCACAGAGTTCATCTCTCATCATGTAGGAACCCCAGTACCTTGTATATGTTTGTCCATTGTCATTTCACCTGCCACAACAGCAACAAGAATCAAAGCAATAAATTGAAGACCCCTGAGATCTGGACCTCTGCATTCAGTGATGATAGAAAATTCCTGCAGCTAACTGAAACAAGTGCAGACTCAATGGCCCTTAAATGTCAGCCTGGGGAAAGAAAAAGACTACAAGTTTTTTTTTTTTTAATTTCTAATTGACTAAATATTTCCTCTGCTACAATTGAATGAACCTAGACGGCCTTTGCTTGTGGAAAGCTGCTGCTTTATCATCTCCTGGGGTCAGGCCTTGTGAATAAAAGCTTTCTCAGGCCAAATGTGTTGCTAACAGCCATCTTCCAAAAGGGTTTCTGCTGGCATCATTCTATTAATAGAATACACTGATATTCCTCAAACAAGGGCTCTGCTGAAAAGGGAAGTGAAGTAATTATCCAACTATCTCAATAGAGAACAGTTTAAATAGAGAAGAAAAACCAAGACACTTCATCATCTTCCCATTTTACAGTGGTAGTTTATCACCATGAGAGGCAAGGCTTTACATTGGCAGGCTTTATCTGAAGGAAATGAAAGATACAAATGCATCAGGCATTGCTTTCATTTTTGTTTGAGGCTTCCTCTTCTCGGTTATCTGGAAACTTCAAGATAAGGTTAATAAAAGGAGATTTTTCTCTTAACCAGAACCAGCCCCTCCAAAATCACTGTTTGCTGTCAACAAGACTCAGACCTCTGTGACTCTGCTGTGGGTGGAAGAAGGAGTGGCTGATTTCTTTGAGGTCTACTGCCAGGAGGCTGGATCTGGTCAGGAAACAAATGTCCAGGTATGTAAGTGTCTCTGGTTTTTGCTCTTCATCTCCGAAACTGGGACTGGGCTTTGCATCTTTCTGGTTTGGTGCCTGCTGCTTAGCATTTGTGTGTAAATCCCAGTGACAATTTATCCTCAGTACACAAGTTAGATATTAAAGCAAATGTGATAAGGTGGTTCATAATTAAAGCTTTAAAAGCTAAACTACTAAAGCATTTCAAATACTAAAATATTTTGTTATTTTGCAATATTAATACTGGCTTCTGTCTTATTGACAAGATTACGACTAGTTAGACAGAAGCTGTGTGCATCCAACAGAATGTCAGTCTTTGGCTACTCGTGAAAGTGGCTCTAATATATTGTGCAAAACCTTAAAGGCCACAAAACTAAGGGAATGTCAATGGGCAGGAAGGGAAAAAGTCAGGTTGATTGATAAGGAATGGGGAAATATAGACATATTTAGATGCCATCTGTTATGCACCATTTAATTGTTTCTGGCTTACTTTATTCCTGGCTTTGAGAACTGTTAACTGAAGTTCAGTAGGACCTTCATTGTTCATTTGAAGAGTACCTTTATGATGCAAATGCGACTGCTCCCCATGCATTTTGTCTCTTAGGGTATTTCCTTCAAAACCTGCATTCTCACCCTCATGAATAAACCTCCTTTTTTCTCTGCCCAGTTAGGTACCTGTGCTCAAAGGCCACCTGAATACCCGAGTGTTTAGATGGGTAACGTCGTCCAGTGAAGAATAGAGCAGTAGTAGTTTTAATTCCTTGACATTCAATACTGTGCAACATATGAGGCTTACTTTGTGGCTAGCTGATAGCATAGTGAAATCACTGTGATTATATGCCATTAAACATAATTCTCTCATGTGGACTGTCACACATAATGGGGAATCATTCAGAAAGAAAGTAAAAAATAACCCGCTCAGACTGCTGATTATCACAAAAGTGGCATGTGCACTCTTTAATCCTATGTAAGACCAGTCTGAATTATTTAATGTTCTTTTTAAATTCAGAAAGGCACTGATTAAAGGGGGGAAAAAAAAAAGTTTATATGCACTTTAATCTTTTGGATAGTTTGGATTCCACATCTAGGTTCTTGCTTTTTTCACAGTGAATAGCTAAAGATTCTGAAGTAATTATGCACTTAACAGAGATTCAAAATAATGATGTGACTAGGTAAGGAAAGTACCACAGGATTTACAGCTCTAGTGGAGAGCAGATCTGTTTTAAGAACATAAGGAAAAGACCGCTCCATTTGGCAGGAACTTCAGTGGGTGTCTCAATTGTTGACATGAACATCTGGCACTGGGAAATGCACAGAGATTGTCAGCTCACTTCTCATTAGATTTGTCACTCTCTTCTCTGTCTCTTTGAAAAAAAAGGAAAGGGCCCCTTTTGAACAGTAAAAAGGGATGCTTTCCCATTAGATTGGTGAATATTCTTTGTTTGTGTTTTTCCATGCTAATTACATGAACATATTTGTCCCTTTCCTCCATTTTTAAGTCAGCAAAATGAAAACCATTAGCTTTTTTGGGTTTGAATATCTTGGTTTTGGTTGACTAATTTAAATTTCCCAGAGAGGAAAGTGGACAACATCCAACCAAGTCCAATTGTCAAACTATGGCCCTTACTTTCAGCTCATGGAATAAGCCTTCTCCCTTAACACTCACGTACGTGTGATTTAATCTGTGTAACATACCTCAGAATCGCACTGCAACAGGCACCCTTGCTAGCCTGGAAGGAGCCTGTGCCTGACAACAGGCCACTGCAAAAATCCAGTGCTTGGGACTTGTTACAGCATCTCACACTCCCCATCTGGAGTGAGTTCATTCATAAAACCTCTCCTTGTTACCTTCTAAACCACTGTCTCAGTGTCTCTATTTTCACATCTGTAACCCACCCTTGGCTCTGCTGGAGAGTACAGAAACGCCTCTGAGGACCTTCAGGAGCTATATCTTTAAGTCACTGCATGTGTTATATTTGTTTTCTTTTGGTATATCAGCATTTAGAAAAATACAAAAGTGTTTACCAGGAACATAGTAATTAAAAATTTGTATGAATGTTTTTAAGCTAGGAAAACTGAGGTATGGGATGTCTGATCATAATTATTACCCAAAGGCTCTACCTTAGCTTTGTTTTTTTACCGTGGCCACTCAAAAGGCTCACAGCTGTTCATATCCAGAGCAACTGCCTCAGAGGCAGAGATGACACGTATCCATATGAGGGTGTGGAGATTGTGACTGCCTTGGCTGTGCTTTGAATATAAATAACTTTGTTTTCCTCCTACCTGTGGGGCTTAGTAACCAGCTCATGAGCTCTGCCCACCTCTGGGGATGTCCTGGAGGTCACGTTGCTTTCTTCCACCTAGCACGTGCCTGACCAGCCCTCTCTGAGGCATCCTCCTGCTCTCCCCAAGGGGCCCTGGGGTGCTTTTGGCTGTTCCTGCTGCTGTTTTCACCCCTGTTCCTCTCACCTCTTCTGCCAGACTGCTGGGCTACCTGCCTATTTTGAAGGGCAGGCCCTGGTTACCTTCTGTGGGTTTTGAAGTTATGGTTTCTTTCACCAGATCTGACTTTACCTGGTCAAATATACGGGTGGAGAGGGGAGCACTGACTTGTGCTCTTGCATTTACAGGAAAGACAAACTTCCGTGTATTTTTCCCCCTGTCTGCAGGAACCTGTCACTGTCTCTTCACATGTGGTGACCATTTCCAGCCTAACCCCTGCCACTTCCTACAACTGCAGTGTGACCACCTTCAGTCACAATAGCCCCAGTGTCCCCACTTTCATTGCAGTTTCTACCATGGGTAAGCAGCACTTCCCTGCTTTCTTTTTCCTCCTCCAGCTACAACATCTGTTTCTCCTTGCTTTCTAAAGCTGCTCTTGGTAATGCTGGCCCCAGGGGTTGTTAGTATCATGGAAAGGCTGCCAGATGTGGATGGGATGGGGAATCAGCTTTTAAAAGTCCTTAGAAAAATCCCCACTGGGAAGTTGACTTGGCAAAATATAAACTAGAGGCTCAGTTCTCTACTGGCTTTTAGAAATCTGGGACCTAGCTTGTGGTGTCAAGGCTGAGCATCAGGGTATTGCCTGATGACATTTATGGAAAACAATGTCTTCTTAGCCAAGCCCAAACAAGAGAAAAATCACATTTAGAAGCTGCTAAGGTGAAAAATTGCTTTTTGCTTTTAGTGAAGAAGTGGAGATAGGGTGAGAGAGAGGAGAAGGGCCACTGCAGGATCTTGAGCAGTCACACCCCAAAGGGATAGCTTCCGATGGAGGTTCCCTGGGCATGTTGTGAAGCCTGGTTCTATACTGACTCTGAAGAAAGAGTGTTGGTGTTGAACTGCCCAGAGTGCTGGACTTTTCTTTAAAATCTCCCCTTCAGAATGATCAGTGTCATCTCTGCTTAGTTAGGGGGTTACGTAGCTTTAGTCACTGCTCTTGTAACATCATACACCACTCCATGCTGGAGTTCAGTGTCTGTGATTTTTAATCTGAAAAATTTCTCTGTGATTTTTAATCTGAAAAATGCTTCTCTAGACAACTGGATGTAAGGTTATGCTGAGCAAGTAAAGTAGAGAGGGTTTCTTATGTAATGAGCAGAACAGGGTATTGGTCTCAGTAGTACAGTTGATAAGCATGTAATGTGGAACAATAATTCAAGATTTTGTTACTGACTGTGGATTCCAGCTCTTATTTAAAACAGAATATTTTGTTAAAATTTATTTGCCAAAGTAATTCAATCAATTTTAACTCTGTATTATAGAGCCTCAGCCTGTTATTTTCCTTTTGGGTTAGAAAAGGCATTGATTACTGTTGAAGGACAACTTTAGAGTTGAAATGTGCTTTGGAGACATAGATGATGATGAATATCTGTATTTTATACTTCGTTCACCCATTTCTCCTGTGCTATGAATGTCAGTTTAAAAAAAAAAAAAAACAATCAGAACGTGACAAAGTTCAACAAAATGCCAGAGTGAAGTCATTTCCTGACAGAAATTTTGTAAGGGAAATAACTAGTCAAAACCTCCCTTTATCTCTAGGGGTAGATTTTTCTCTCTATAGCACTCCAGGCTGAATGAGATCAGTTCAGAAAAACAACACTTTCAACATTCAGGGAAAAGAAAAAAAAAAAAAACAACCCAAACTGTCAGCACTTCTAAATTGAGTAACCAAGAGTCCTTGTTTTTGTGAACAGTCACCGAGATGAATCCCAACATAGTGGTAATCTCCGTGTTAGCCATCCTAAGTATCCTTCTGATTGGGCTGCTGCTGGTCACTCTTGTTGTACTCAGGAGAAAACATCTACAAATGGCCAGGTAAGTCCAGGTTTATGCTAATTCAAAAAATTTCAGACAACAACAAATGCATCATGTCAACAGTTGCAACTGAGGATGCTTGTGTATATGGATGCTGCTTGAGATGGTTGTGAACAGGATGCCTTCAAAATAGTTGTCTTGCTGCTATTTAGGAGTATAAAGTCTTCTCCCTCTGTCTACTTTCATTCTTGACCTGAGTTATAAGCCTCAACCTTTGTCTCATTTTGAGCTTTGCAAGACTGGGTCTATAAATGAAATCACTTATTACAAAAGGGTTGAGTCAGGAACCTAAAGGATATTTAGGATCTGAGGCAACTGGGCATGAGCAGGACATCAGGATGCTTTGCAAGTCTTTCATATGGTTTGGAAACAGGAGATTTTCTGCATCAATAGATAAGATTTGTTCATCAGGTCCAGGATGCTGCATTTCAGAGGCCATGTAAGGCCTGAATGCTGGCAGCCAAACCCCTAGGATGAAGGAGGATGTACCCATGGCCCCGAGAGTCTCTCTCTCTAGAGCATTTGCCACATCTTGGTCTTACAGTCATCCAAATTCTGCATTCCTATGGGAACTGCAGCATGGGAAAGAACATATGGGCTCACCTAGATCTTGTCTTTGTAGTCAGGATGCAGCCATCTTGGGTCCTGCTGTTCACCTGTGACATTAATCCCAGCTTGTTGTGTCAACAATTTGTTATGAGGGAACTGTGGAAGGCCCCTTGATATGTGGTTCACCTCCTGGGTTTGGAAGTGCCCTGGAATCTTCATCTAATATTTTATATTAATTTACTGTTCTGTGTCAAGAAAGAAAATGATTTAATGTAAAAAAGCCTGTGTGAAAAATCTTGCACTTGGCTGCTTAGCAGGCACTGCATTTTATGTGTTGTGTCTTCACTATGTATTCCATGCAAGAGATGACCCCATCACACATCTTTTGCAGGCTGTCTCTTTTAGTGAACATTATATGGTTTGCTCCTTTTACATGTAACTGGTTCTGTGAAAATCCCAGCTAAATTAATTCTCTTTCCTACTTAATTACTGTGCAGGCAGCCCAAAGCTTTTTCTTTTTCTCTTCAATGCTGCTTCTAGCCACAGAAGATAAAAACACCAGAAGGAAATTTGAAAAGTAAATCCAGTAAGAATCTGCAAGCAATTGTTTGTTTAAACCAAGGAATCAAAAATAGTCATCAGTTGAAAATAATTGACTTGTGATAAACTCATTGGAATGTTGTTCAGGAAATTCAGGTTTTTTTACACAATTATTTTGTGAACTCAAAATTACCATGATCCTGTCAAACGGAGAAAATTATACACTTTCTCCTTAGAGTTGGGACAGTGAATATTTAGTATAGAAAGGTAAATATTTAGCATGTGTACTGGGGACAGCAACTAGTGCTAGTGGCTGACTATAGAAAGCCAAATCTGGACAGAAGATTAAGCCTATCTGAGAACTTATTGGGAACTTCTTCCTTGTTTCACTCTTTTTAAGCATTATTAGGAAACCAGATCTCAGGTGGTGTTGAACGTTTACTGGTTTTGTATGACTATGTTAAGGAATTTCAGTTATGTTTATCATGGATATCTCAGATCTAGTCACAAATGTGAGTGTTCAGCACTTCGCAACTCTGAGAGTTCTCTGTTAAATCTACATTACTGCAAGCATTGTGAATCCAATAATGGTAACTTTGTACCCAATGGTCTTCCTGAAACAGGGAGTGTGGGGCTGGAACCTTTGTCAATTTTGCATCTTTAGAGAGAGATGGAAAGCTTCCCTATAATTGGTGAGTGTTTGAAGCAAAGCTTTTGATTATGTTTTTCCCCATCTCTGCTTCTTGGCAAAGATGATCTTCAATCTTAAGTGCTTATTTTTTATGTCATCACTGACCTTCTTTAAGATAAAACTATGATACTTGTTATTTTAGTATTTTGTTTCTTGAATTATGACTCAATACTATGTATTTTATCACCTGCTGTTCTCAGTAGGGGACGATACATACATGTTAACCAAGTTGCATAGATGTGTTTTGGGAGGATTTTTCTTTTCTTTTCTCTTACAGGCATGTTTCCTAAAATAACACAAGTGTAGAAACTTGATCTATAAATCCATTAGCACTTCCATAGAGATATATTTACATCCAGGAGTAAGCTTGTGTGTAGATGACCAATTAGCAACTGTCTTCATGTAGTGCCATTAATTAATTTTCCTTGCATTGCAAGACAAGGACAAGCCAACTCAAATATTTACTATAACTTAATGTTCATTGCTGTTGATAAACTTGAGAAAAACCCCATATTCTTGCTAGTCTAGAAAACCACCTACAAGAGTTGCGAGCACTGACTATGGACTCCAAACCATCACTGACAGAATCAGTCGAAGAGAAGTATTTGAACAAACAAAGTGTATAGGATTATAGAAGCAAAAGGGCTCTGAGAGCTGCCTGATTGGCACCAGCATGGTCATTTTCATTCCTAGTTTGATAATCAAATGAATACTAATGACTGACCCAAGTTTTACTGTTTTGTTATTAACAATCTCTGCAAAAACCTCATATTTTAAGGCAAGTCCAAACACAGATACTTAAAAGCATACTGTCAGCCCCATTCCAGAATGTAGGAAGAAGAAAATATGTACTTTGGCTTTACTCCCATGAATGGCTTTGTTGACAGCCAAGAAGTTGGAAAGAAGAGCTGCTGTAGAGGGAACTGCTTCCACGACCACATGAGACACAGCCTGCCAGCACGGACAGGATTAAATGGATTGACACTGCAGCACAACAAGCCTTTTGCTAATAAGCGTGCACACTGAACTAACAAGCCCAGCAAATCTTGTCAATACCTCACTGTGCTGCTAATTAACTGGATATTAAACAAGCTTCACTTGCTTGGTTTAGCTTTAATAGCAGCCAGCTCTATGCAGTAAAAACTAATCTTTCTTTCAGCTCCTCTTACTTGGACTATATTAATGGCAAAGAAGGCAGAAGTTCAAACACTCATGTTAATTAAATATCCAAGCTTGAATCAAATGATTAAACTAGCAACGGATGTTATTAAAACCATAAAAGGCTTTTCTTTATGGGAAGGGGAATTAATTAATAGGTTTGGATGTGAAAGCGAAGGATCTTGTTGTTTGATTTAGTATATGTGTATGTATGTGTGTGTATATATACCTGTATATATGCACATATGTATACATACATAAATAATGTTATAAAAATATAAATTGAGGAAAATATTCCTCTTTGATATCTCCATAAATACTTGGTAACTGAAGGCAGTGTGCTCTAATCCTTTGGGCCTGACTTCTCTGAGAGTTAGTAAAGATACCCTGCTTTGCGTGCCTCTGTTGTCTAATGTTAAGACCAGATTTGCTGTCCATCCAGGTGGCCAAATGGAAAATATGGTCCTAAAGAGAGGTAGAAGGACTAAGAAATTCATTTTGCTTGGGGTCATTCCAGTGATCTAGTAAGGGACCTATGGGCATATCCACTGATTCATAAGGAAAGCTCAGAATATTGCTCGTTATTAGAGGAATCTCTGCACCTCTTTCTTTTAATTAAAATTGTTCAGTACACCTGAGCAGTAGGTGAAAGGCTATATAATTGCAGGAAAATAATATTGTATTTATTGGCCAATTATGTATTTTTTCATATGTTGAATGAAATCAACTGTTTTGGATGTCAGTGTTCCTAATCTGTGAACAATATAAGTAGGTCTGCAAGAACATTAATTAGCCTGTCATTTGATAAAGTGTGGAATTTTCTCATGAAGATTTGATGATGAATTCAGGCTTGAATAACTCCTTCTGCCTCTGTAGGTAAGAGGAAGTCAAAACCTCATTTGGAGTTTCCCAAAGGAAAGAGGAGTAACATCATCACTTTTCTTTTTTAAGCCTAATGAAAACCTCTCTGTGGCACCAGAGATCTGCTTATGGAAAGCCAAATTTCATCCTCAGTCCAGTCCCATAGAAACCCTGAAAACTGATAAGCCCTAAGGCCCTGATGCTGCAACCACTATGGCATATGATTAATTAGAAAGGTCTCCTGCTTCTGGCTGACCCACACAATCCCTACCAATGCTTGGGGAAGGTGCCGTACAGAAACTGCACTGCCCACTTTCTTTTAAACAGCAAAACTCATTAATTAAAGCGTAACTTGGAGTTTTCACTGTGTGGGAGTTAAGTTTTCCACCACTGGTTGGAAGATTTAGATTAGAGAGGATTACAAGTGATGTGACTTACTTATCAGGGAAAATACAGTATCTACTGACCTCATAAGAGCTGAAAGTACTGGAAAAGGAAATTTTACTTTGTGGTTCCTCCTCAGAACTGTTGTAGAAGTATGGTATTGCTTTAGGATAGCAGATTTTCTGATGGGAAAAAAAAAACAACAAACATGCAGAGTGTGTATTTGGCAAAAAAGTCCTACTACTGGGGCAATTTTTGTTTAAATTTAATGAGTTTTTCACATTTGCAAAGTACCTATAGCCCACTCCACCAACAGGCAGAACAGTCATGAATGTGTTTCCTGGATTAATGTGTAGCCGAATCTGGTAAACAGGTTGTAAATACAGAAGTTTAGAATGGTTTTGTACTCAGATTTCCTTTAGCCATCGTGAAACTTGCTGTGAACAGTTATTCATAGAAACTATGTTTAGAAGAAGTTAAAATAATGTTTGCTGAAAACCTAGGAGAGAATTTAAAAGGCTCAAAAATGGGACACTGCAAAATGGATGTTTTCAGAAATCTGATTCAATAGAGGATATTAAGAGATACTGGAACGATCTGAATTTAAGCCTGATACAGATCTTCCTACTGATGTCCACAGGATCACTTGCAGGAGCAAACATGGGAGATTACCATAGTTGTGCATGGTAAAAACAAACTATGTCTGTCCTGAAATAGCTCAAGTCATCAGAAAATAGACTTGGCACCACTTAAGTAATAGACATAAACCTGTGGATGAAATTTTCAAATGCACTTCACTCCCTGAAAATCTGACAGTTTATCAGTTAACATTGATAACAGGCCTTAATCAATAACAGAAAACACATTTCTTTTCATCATATAGAATTTTATGTTGGATAGCTGAAAATCCTATATAGGGTGTCAGATTGAGGAGTAAAAATTCTATAGATGCTAATAATACTCTTATGAAGTAAGTAAGAGGAAGCCTTTATGGGTTTAGCTGATTTTTAAAAATAGATTTTGTTGATCTCCTGATTTCTGTTTGTCTTACTAACTCTCCTCACTTTTTCATCTTTATGTATGTTATTTATCAATGCTCACAGGCGTAGAAGTGTATTTGCTTTCCTAACTCTGCTACCCTCATGCCTTTGGACTGATTATCTTTTGGCATTTTATATTAATCCTTGGTAAGTGATTTACTTGTTTTTCCATATGCAGTGTGTAAACAATGTTAATTTCTATTACATAAAACATATGTGATACTTTTGTTTTCAAATGGGTCAAAGCTCTTGAAGATATCATTTTCTTGTACTAGAACACGGATTGGAGAGGATGTGGGTATCAAAGTATTTGCTACCCTCCTTCATCTAGTTTGCCTGTTTATGCTCCAACCCATTTTGGTATTAAAAAGCTAATCTTATGGTGGTCATCATATTCATCTCTTTGCTCTCTTTGCAATTCTTACCACTTCATTGTAAGTCCTGGCTTGTTCTGTCCCAGTTATTCATCTCTTCATTGCCTGGCATTGCCTGCTGCTGCTGCTGCTTTTCTATTACTAAAATTGCTTGATTGTGTCCCACCTGTTTGGTGTGTGATATCAAATACCTTAGGTTTTAAAGGTGCAGTTTTGCTCTTCTGACATCAGTAAAAGTTTTGCTTTTGGAAACAACAGTTCACTGAGAATCCATACAAACTAGCAGTCCCAAAATGTAAAAATAGAGTCACTGTGTGTGTGTGTCTGTGTGTGAGCGTATTTAGAATCATAGAATCAATCACAGAATCATAGAATGGCCTGCGTTGAAAAGGACCATATCGATCATCTAGTTTCAACCCCCCCGCCATATGCAGGGCCGCCAACCACTAGACCAGGCTGCTCAGAGCCACATCCAGCCTGGCCTTGAATGCCTCCAGGGATGGGGCATCCACGACCTCCCTGGGCAACCTGTTCCAGTATTTAATAGTTTAGCTAGTAAATAATTTATAAAGGCATAGTAAATAACTGATTCGTTTTTTGAAAATACCTAACCAACAAAGCCCCAGGGTCTATTTAGAACCAGAACTGTTCTACGAACCATTTAGCAAAACTAATTGACTATGATCTGAAAATGCTTAATTTATATAAAAGAAACTTAAGTTCCTGATGGTCTTGAGTCCAAGGTATACAGATGTACAAAAATGTGTTTGGCATCCAAAGTTAAGATTTACTTTTGACCAAATGTTTTCACTGGTGTTACCATACAGCACCATAGCCCTGTTAGGTAGTCATCGAAATCTTCAGCATAGGGATTTCTGAGACTGGTTTTTCTCGGGTCGCATTGGCACTGTAGAAAAACCCATCTAAACTGACAGAAATACAAGTGGTTTTTCGTCACTAAAGAATGGTCTATTTCTTCTCCCATGAAAATAAAAGCATGTTCACACACACAACCAGCTGAAGAGCACATGGAAGTCTTCTGTGTCTCTTCAAGGCTATTACATTGACTTGTAAGTTGTCTTAAACGTAGCTAAGTATTAGAGCCGGACAGTGATGGAGGATCAGACAAGGAGTTTCTTATTATGAAGGTCCCACTGATCTCTCTTAACTCTCTAATGGTCCAGAAGCCCAAGCTGGCCACTGTCAATGGCACTGCTACAAAAAGAGTCACCATCTTCTTTTGTCCCTTTGCCTCTTTTTGTTTAATATGCATTAATATGCATTAACTTACATTTCTGGATGTGTATCTTTCTTCAGAGGTTTCCTCTTCAATCAAGCTACCTAGTTTAGTCTAGATGACCAAGTTTAAAGGAGATGAAGTTGAATGAGATGAGATTAATCCCTCTTTTCATGTTTTAATCTGTAGGGTAAATATGGAAAAACAGGTGAAACACCAGCTGTTTCAAATGTCTTTGTTTCACATACAAGTTGGTTTAAAACATTTATGAACATTCAGGAAATTATTGCAATGCTAAGAAACAAAGGCCTTTTGAGATTGTCAAAGCATAAGAAATCGTTGCTGAGAAATGGTTGTCAATCATTTGTTATATTGCCTCTTGAAGTGTTCCTTGGAGATGTGTTCTTAGAAGCATTCTCATAGACAGCACTTCGATATTTTTTTCTTTTTAAGTGAGTTCCAATGTGCCCAACATTAAAAGATTTAGCACAGTCACAGGGGGTAGAAAAGAAATGCATTGAACAATTTAGATAAATTAATTTTAAGTCTTCTTTGGAAAAAGTCTTTGAAGATGTAGAATAAATATTACTAGAGTATGTGTATAGTACCTATAAATGTACAGATACTATACAGATAGTATCTGTATAGATAGCATGGTAAGCTGAAGAGGTTTATAATATTTGTAAAATAAAGTTTTGCAAAGTAAATCTCCACATTAGTGTAAAGCTGGTATTGCTATAGCTCTTGTTAACTCTGCAGGCAAAGCTCCACATCTAAATGGAAATGTAGCTTGACAAGATAACAAAATTACTACAGGATGTAGCTGCTCCAAAACATGAGCATTTTGTAAAATTAATTTTGGAATTTTTTTTTCAATTTAACTTCTAAACTTAGGAGGGTAGAAAAATAAAAATGGTCCACTTTTTATTATATCTTTCTGTACAGTTTCATTATTTTGAAATGAAAAGTCTTCAATTTACTAATTGAGGCTATGACCCAAGTTATCTAGAAATCATTTTAATGTCATCATGAAATTAAAAATAGCATGAAGAATGAACAAATATTGTTTAAAGCCCAGGGGAAAAAAAAAAAAAGACACTACTATAATCCCTTTTGAGCAAGCAATAATCTGTTTGTGCTTTGTGGCTGGTAATTAGTGTAACACAGTTAAGTCCATTTCTTACAGGTTGTACTGCTTAACACACTCATAAACTTTCTCACAACTATCTCTAGTGAATTATATCACTTATAAATCATGTGAAGACAGTGTGTTACATAAATGGCATAATTATCTCTAGCTGTTAAATGTCACTTAAAATTAGTAGGATATTTACCATTGTCATAATTGATCATCATAAGCAGGTTATGAAATGGGTGAGAAATAGTATTCAGGCCCTTCCCTTTTTTCATTCACCCTCACTTGAATTTGCAAATAGTAGTCTCCTCCCTTTATTCAACAAATGCTTCTCATTCCTGGTTGCTCTCTAGTGTTCCCATCCAGGTTCCCAGCCCGCTAGAGCCGCACCGGAGCAGCCTGGGGGACACCACAGTGTCCCATCCCCTGCACCAGCAACCTGGCCAGGCTCAGCCAGGCTTGGGCCATGGGGTCTCAGTCCTAGTGCACTTGAAGCCAAAGGTGTTGGCGAGTCAGGATTTGTAGAGGATCCATTGCTTGTGTTAGGCATAGTTTTTCTCTGTCTCAAGCAGGTCGTTCTCAGAGCCGCAGAAAGAAACATGCATCCCACTGATGTCAGTGGAAACGTTGCTATCAGATTAAAAATATCCAAGATATTATCACCAATCTCATTCTGAGTATGATGGTGACCAGAAAACATACATTCTTAAATCAGTATTATCTTTGAATAAAAACTATACAATAGTTTAATGACTGAAAACCACTTCTTTTTACAGGAGTAAAAATGGATTAAAGAAGAGAAAGCTGACCAAGTATGTAACTTCTTTAATTTTTAAAGTAATATAAAAATATATCGCCTTAGTCTAAATATGCATTATGGAGTACACGCTATAGTGATATTGCAGTTACAGATATAGAGAACTTCTTGGTAAATACATCCTGAGCGAGATGTCTGAAGACAGAAAACAAACAATAATTGGACAAAAGCAATTCTTCTCAACAGCTCCTTACTGATAGAAAATTAGTAATTGGGGAAAAGATTATCCAACTTAGTGATTATCCGATTATTATCCAACTTAGTTATTCCAGCAGAGCTTATCCTTAGTTAAAAAAGACAAATGGTGAAAAACTGTGATGCGTTTGTACATAGTGATATTTCCCTCTTGACACAAGGCTCTCATTACAGTTGTTGCTACAATATTAGATCATTAATGCTAACGGGTAAACAGGAGTAATTAAGCAGCGATAAGGCAGGTTCCTTTGGGCATATTCCCTTAAAGTAATTGAAAAGATTACTGTGTATATGCTTCAGTAGCTTGTAAATTACAGTGTGATAATTAGGTGAGGGAGGCTGTTTACCTGCGTTTCATTATTCAGAGTGTTAGCCTAATTATTTCTCTGTTATGTTCAGAGGTGTGCCTGTACTAACAGACCCTCACCTGGTGAATAAGTGGGTAGAATGATGGGAGTTGCTAAATCAAGGCTAATTTATACCTACTGAAGCTCTGCATGGTTTTGTATAGTTATGTGCCACTTTTTTTTAGCCACCACCTCTCTGGGAGGAGAATTTGACCTCTGATGACAAATGTGTATTGTTCTCAAAGCCAGCAGAGAAAGCAGTCACAGCAGAGACATCCAAAATGCTGTTTTAAGTGATTTTGTCTTGTGGACCTTTTAAAAAAGTATCAAAACCTAAATATGAAATCCATTTCTCTGCATGAGTAAAGCTCAGATAAGTGTTTCTGCAAGATGTGAAAATATCTGAAAGCAACATTTTACATGGCACAAGAGGCAACTTCAATGAAGCTGCAGCTGCCCTCATGCCAGAAGCATGCTGATGGGATGATGCTTGGACTGGGTCTGCGATGCGGTGCTGGATCACCGCTTATTGCTGTGCCATGTGTGCCCACCTGCAAAAGTGGTTCAGGGACAAGGGAGTCATAGGAAGGGTGTCGTTCCCCTCGCAGGAGGCTGTTCCCCTCACCTTAGACTAGTGGTTTCCCACAGGTAGGACAGGTCCAATACTTTAACCCAGATCAGACCCTTATCCTCAGCAGCTGCAGCATTCAGCACACCCAGAGGAATCAGTGCCCCTCCCTCAGCCTTTCTTGTTGTGCCATTACAGTATGGTGCAGGTAATCAGCAGTATGCCAGCCATTTGGTGGTGTTCTGATTTAAGCCCACCCAGCAACTAAGAAAGCACCACGCAGTCACTTGCTCATTCCTCCTTCCCAGTGGGATGGGGAGGAGAACCACAAGAACAGAAGATAAAAACATGGGTTGAGGCAAGGACAGGGAGGGACCACTTACCACTTATGGTCATGGGCAAAAAACCCCAGAATTGTCTTGGGGAGAAAACAAAACAATTTAATTTTATAACAGTCAAAACAGAGTAGGATAATGAGAAAGAGAACCACATCTTAGAAAGGCATCTTCCCCCTACCCCTCCCTTCTTCTCAGGCTCAAAGGCTTTGTTCCAAATTTCTCTACCTTCTCCCCTGCTGGCGGCGCAGCGGGCAGGGAACAGGGTTGCTGTCAGTTCGCAGAATCATAGAATGGTTTGGGCTGGAAGGGACCTTAGAGACCATCTTGTTCGCTCTAATATGGGCAGGGACACCTCTTAGACCAGCGTGCCCAAAGCTTCATGCAGCCTGGCCTTGAACACCTCCAGGGACGGGGCATCCACAAGTTCTCTGGGCAACTTGTTCCAGTGCCTCACCACCCTCACAGTAAAGAATTTCTTCCTTATATCTAGTCTAAATCTGCCCTCTTCCAGTTTAAATCCATTATTCCTCCTCCTGTCGCTGCATGCCCTTATAAAAAGCCCCTCCCCATCTCTCCTGTAGGCCCCCCTCAAGTACTGGAAGGCCGCTCTAAGGTCCCCCTGGAGCGTTCTCTTCTCCAGGCTGAACAACCCCAATTCTCTCAGTGTGTCCTCATATGGGAGGTGCTCCAGCCCTCTGATCATCTTCATGGCTCTCCTCTGGACCTGCTCCAACAGCTCAAAGTCCTTCTTGCATTGGGGGGTCCAGAACTGGCAGCAGTACTTACATGCTGTATTCTGCCACTCCTTCCTCCTCTGGAGGGCTCCTCACATTCTTCCCCTTCTCCAGCATGGGGTCCCTCCCATGGGAGACAGTCCTCCATGAACTTCTCCAACCTGAGTCCTTCCCACGGGCTGCAGTTCTCCACTAACTGCTCCAGTGTGGGTCCCTCTCACAGAGTCACGGCTTCCTTTGGGTGCAGCCACCTCTGTCCAGGTGTTGCAGGTAGTGACCTGCTCCAGCATTTACCTCCATGGGCTGCAGGGCAAGCTCTGCTCCAGTTCCATGGACTACAGAGGAATGTCCTGCCTCACCACAGTCTTCACCATGGACTGCAGGGGAATCCCTGCTCCAGGACCTCCTCCCTCTCCTTTCTTCACTGACCTTCGTGTCTGCAGAGTGGTCTCCCTCATATCCCACCACAGGTTCTTTCAGTGGCTCCTGAAAAGCTCCCGGCTTTTGTGAGGAGGCTGCGCTGGATGGGTTGGCCAGGGCAGGGCTGCAGTGGAGGCTGAGCAGGCTGGGCCCTGCTGCAAGCCAGAATTACCTCTCCCCTACCCCACTCCATGCACTGCATGCCTGTTAAATATGTTATTCACTGAGGCACTGACTGGATCAGCCTTGGCCAGAGACACATCCAACTTGGAGCTGGGGAAGTTTCCAGCAGCTTCTCACAAGGGCCATCTCTGTAGCCCCTCCCCTGCTACCAAAACCCCACCACACAAAACCAAAACAGGTTGCACCGAACCACAAGATTTTTTTTCCCCTCTTTGTTGTTGCTTTCCAGCATTAACAGTGGCAAATACATACTAATGACTTGATAGTATTCTGGGGGAAAGTAGAAATAAAATGTGGTTAAAAAGTTGGGTTTTTTTCTTAATTTTCTTGTGTTTTTCTTTCAAAGCCCTGTCCAGTTGGATGATTTTGATGGCTACATCAAGGACATGGCCAAAGATTCAGATTACAAATTTTCTCTGCAATTTGAGGTAAATCTGTGGCGACTCTGTCCCCTCCTAGCTGGCATGCCTAGATCAGCTTTTTCACCTGATGTTGAGTTTGTGTGGCATGTTCCTCTGCTCTGTGTTGTTTGATGCATGCTGTTGCTGGGTGGGTCACCTTCACTTCCAGCTCTGCAGAATTTAAAAGCAAGCCTTGGTGTTGCTAAAGACTGTATTTAGTAAGCTAATTTGAGTGGCTCATCACATTCAATTCAAGATAGTTGTCAGACTGACACACTTCCTTTAAGCTTAGGACAGGCTGCTGGCAGCCTGAATTCAATTCAGGATTTTAATGTCTTTATTTATTTAATGCCCTCAATTTGAAGGACAGCACTGGAATGAGAAGGTAACATGAGAAATCTAAGAGCATAGAGGTCTCTCAAAGAGCAGATCAGCTACATTCTCTTAATTACCCAGAATTTAAGGTCAGTAGAGTATTATAAAACTAAAAAGCTCCTATCTTAGAGTTAGCTCCCAAAGATTTAAACGTGGAAGGGGAGGGAGAAGGACTGTCAGGGTGTTACCACCGTTCTGGGTGGCTGACATGTTCCCTTCCTGCCAGTGAAAAGTCCTCTGATGCATCCATCATATATTAGATGTAACTACTGAAGGTAATGAAAGATTTTCCAAGCATTCCCCAGGATCAAGATCAAGAGCTACTTGAGGACTTGAAGAAAGCCCTTTAAGTGGGGTGAATGACAGCGACGCCATAACAGAATAATTTATTAATCCTCTGTTTCGATGCTGTTTTGGCTAATTAAGTGCAGGTGGAGAGGAGCAGTCCACAGTCACAGCCCTGGAGGGCAGCTGTGCCTTGGCAGCATCAGCAGGAGAGATCACATCATTGCTCTGTAGCTGTTTCAAGACAGACTCGGAGGCATCAGAACAGAAAATTCAGTCTAATTCTGCTGTCAGTTTATAGTGATTTATGACCATTTTCAGTCTGGTACCTGCCACAAGTAATCACTTCACGAAGAATTGTTTTTTGAGTGTTTGTGAGTTTGATCTTGGCATTTTTCTTTCTGTTACCTGTAGGAGCTAAAACTGATTGGGCTTGACATACCCCACTTTGCTGCTGATCTTCCTATGAATCGCTGTAAAAACCGCTACACAAATATCCTGCCATGTAAGTACAATACATACAGGCTCCTGCTAAACTCCCTTGACAGAGAAGAGTTTTAATAAGAGAATTGGAGAATCAGGACAGATTTTCTGACTGATAAAAGCCTAGTCTGAAACCTGTCCTTAGAGAGAACCAGGCAATAGATGTTTTTTTGTTATCTTTGAAGAGATGTAGCTTTCTGGGGATGTTTTTGAAGGCTGGAGTTTGGAGGTGAGAAACACAAGGTTGTTTCTACTACTGAGTAGTGTTACGATGTTTTTCTTGCAATTTTAATGAAACCTAAGGGAGCCCAAAGGGATGGCAGTTGGAGGGTATATTTTGCAGAACAGTAATGATGGTGTATCCCTGTAGTGTTTACCAAAGCAAGTATTTCTCTCTGTTGGTAAATATGAGCATTCTCTCATTTTTCAATAGATTTTTTCCATTTTTATAGGATTAATTTTAATTTTGCCTAGTTGGAGATGAGTGCTACTTTTAAGAACCAAATGACTTTTTTTTTTCCATTTACAGATGATTTTAGTCGTGTCCGGTTAGTTTCAATGAATGAAGAAGAGGGATCTGACTACATTAATGCTAACTACATTCCTGTGAGTACAGAGACTTGGTCGGTGTAAAGAACAATCCCCTGCACAGCAGTTGTAGTGTGTCACCTGCAAATGGCACAATATCTCCCAGAAGCTCAATCATGTTCTCAGCATTTCCTTCAGCTTTCAGAATTTCACCTGCAGGAAACTATAATTTTCACCAGCCGTTAAAAAAAAAAAAAAAAGTGGGGGGGATTTTTGGCAAATTTTACCCTGGGTGAGCTCTGTGTGAATCTTTCTGAAACCTAGATTAGACTGGTAGAGAAATGGGGAGGAAATGTTAAGTGATCCAGTGGCTTTCTAAGACAGCTAGGAAAAACATAAGAAACTTTAAAGAAATATTTCCAGGTTTCTACAGAACATGAAAAAAGGATTAACCCAGAGACTCCACAACTGACAAAATGCACACAGCACAGATGGTGTGTGGAGGGAGCTTCTGCTTTTCTGCCTGATCTCTGGTGTTCCCAGTGTGCCTCCCTCTGCCTGGCATAGAGCAGCCCTTTACCAGGCACTGGTGCCCAGAGTTTTAGGATAATTAAAGTATGCACAGAGCTGCAGTCAAGCAGTTTGACACTGGGGGTTTGCTGAAACCTCATCAGCTCTTTCCACTCTTGCCTGAGCTTATGCATTCACTCAGGCTTATCCCTGCCACAAGGGTTTGTCCCTGTTATCCCCCTCGCTGTGGCTCAGTGTAAGCAGTGTTAGGGAGAAAAACGTCCACTGGGCCACTCCATGCAGGGAGAGGAGGCAGGACCCTACAGCATCCATTTAGAAAAAGACCTTTCACTTGGGGACCATAGACAGATGAGCATTTGTGCACCCCTGCTGTGAACAGAACACAGAGCTGGCCCTAGCTGTGCTGGAGAGATCTGAGTCAGCATTAGGGAAAAGGAAGGAGCCCTCCCTTGGTTGATGAAACCACTTCTTTGTCACTGTGACATTGCCCATGCATGTACTGCTGAGCACGTGTTGTAGTTTTACACAACACTAATCACTCGCCCTCCCCCCTTCCAGGGATGGAAGAGAGAATTGAAGGGGTGAAGGGAAAAGAGACTTGTGAGAACAATTTAATAACTAAACTACAATAATATTGGAAATAATAGTAATGATTATAATAATAGTTATATATACGAATATACAAATGAGTGATACACAGTCAGACTGCTCACCATCTGATGACCAAGGCT
Source organism: Pterocles orientalis (assembly GCA_011057875.1). Lineage (NCBI taxonomy): Eukaryota > Metazoa > Chordata > Aves > Pterocliformes > Pteroclidae > Pterocles > Pterocles orientalis. The sequence continues at coordinate 173,322 of WKFP01014060.1, read as the reverse complement.
CAGCCCGTTCCTGGCCAACAATCCCACAGTGGGCAGAGTCCCAAAACTGCGATCCTGGAAAAGAGATAAGAGCCCGAGTGTCTGAGACCAAGATGACCCTGCGAGAAGGGCAAGCTGGAGGGAGACAACCTGGAGCAAGAAAAAGTACTTCTAGACAGAGTCTCGTCTATATACTGGGCATGACGTGCATGATATGGCATCGAGTATTTGCCCATTTGTTTCCGTCCTTAACCTAAGATCGAATCCTATGGCCCCTCCAGCTTCTCCTGCCCCTGCAGATGCTGGCACAGCAGAGGAGCTGAAAAGTCCTTGACTGTCCTGGCAGCAGCTCTAAGCATCAGTATGTTCTCAGCCTTCTTCTCACCACAAATCCAAAACACAGCCTCACACTAGTTACTGTGAAGGAAGTGAACTCTGTCTCAGCTGAAACCAGGACAGCACGTTGCCTGCACTTAGTTTCTGTGTGTCAAGACCATGAACCTCAACACCCAAGCTGCAAGTGCCTGAGCTCGCAGTGAACCAAAAGAGAAAAATGTTCCAACATTCAAAAGCATCATTCTCAAAACAGGAAACTTCTGTGACATGGGATTATGGATAATAGGATTTTATATAGCAGTGCTTTTCGGATTTCTCGGTTCTGCCATTTATAGTTTACATCTATTTAGTTCTGCTTATAGCATAATGCTGACCATAGAAACTGGGACAGACGTGTCATCCTAATGCTTGGCTTTTCCTGACAATTGCTTCTCCACTGAGTACCTTCCTCCAAACACAGGGGTACGTGGTGGTGATCTGTGTCTCTGGTAATAGAGATTTGACACTTAGGTCAGACAAAGCCCATGCAGACAAACAAACAGCAAATTCTGTGTAGTGCAAAAACTCAGATTGAGCTCACTTCTAGAGATGTCTGGAGGAAGCCATTTATGAAAAGTCCTCACGAATCACAAATATTTTTACAATCTGCATACAGTGGTGGCACAGAAATTGCCTGATTTACATGGGAGCATGCTGTGTGTTGGATGTATCTTTTGCTCTTATCAGGACTATCAAATAACTTTCCAAATGAACTTTTGATGTTAAAATCTCAGCAAATATGGTTGTAACAGATGCCAAAATGGCTTTTCTGTGGATCTTTTATTATAGCCTTTATAATGGTCTTTTGGTTGTGGAGAGGAGAAGAAGTCTTTCCAACTAAAAGCATGTTGATATGAACAGGAGAAGGAATACATGGATATAAATCATGAGTTTCAATAAAACATAGTAAGGGCGTTAAAGGTGCTGACTAAGCATATTCTCTATCACTTTAAGCAGAATTCTAATTCATATTTTACTAATTTAAGTCCACATGACATAAACACATGCACATAATCCTACTTATTGCTACCTTCCATTTACATCGGTGATTGAAAATCTCCACAGGCACTGCTTGGAATGAGCAGGCTAAATGTCTGTAATTGTTTTTATGTCTATAACTAAATAAACCCTTAAATTATGAAATCTGGAAGAAGCTGAAACTTTGATTTAGGATTCTCATTACTTGTTTTTTTTTAACATTGCCTTTCCTGCCCTCAGAGCAAAGGATTTGTATAGTAACAGCTTCATCTTCTGTGTTTCATTCTGGATTGCTTGCACCCTGGGAGCATCAAAAACTGGCAAAAGTTGTAGTCTCCAAATAAATACAGTTTGTTTATATTAAATAGTTTATTAAATAGTTTATTTATATTAAAAATCACTTCAAAAAGTACAAATTGAACTTGAACAAGCTAAAAAACACATATACCAGAGAAAAAAATTGTCTTCTGAAGCATTAATTATGTTGGTAAAGAGCCCCTGTCTCTTTGTTTCTTAGGGTTATAATTCACCGCAGGAATACATTGCAACCCAAGGACCACTGCCAGAAACTAGGAATGATTTTTGGAAGATGGTTCTCCAGCAAAAATCTCAAATTATTGTTATGCTTACTCAATGTAATGAGAAAAGAAGGGTACGTAACAAAATCTTACACATAGTATAAGATAAACTACTTTGAAAACGTATTTACTTTCTGGTGGGTGAATTTCTTCATTTTCTGATCATGAGGCAGCAGTGTGATTGGACCTAGAATGGCACTTCATTCACTTATGGAAGGCATTTGAGGATGTTAAAGGGACTGAAGCATCTTTCACATGAGGAGAGGCTGAGGGAGCTGGGATTCTTGAGCCTGGAAAAGAGAAGGCTCAGGAGAATCTCATCCCTGTGTATAAATATGTGATGGGAGGGGATGAAGACAAGGGACCCCTCAGTGGTGCCCAGTGACAGGACAGGAGGCAATGGGCACAAATTAAAACACATTAAATTCCATCTGAACATCAGGAAACACTTTGTTACTGAGAGGGTGACTAAGCATTGGCACAGGTTGGACAGAGAGGTTGTGGAGTCTCCACCCTTGAAGAAATTCAAAAGCCATCTGGTCATGGTCCTGAGCAGGCTGCCCTAGGTGTCCCTGCTTGAGCAGGGGTGTTGGACAAGATGACCTCCAGAGGTTCCTTCCAACCTCAACCATTCTCTGATTCTGTGCTTTTAAGTTTAAATAATAATAAAATGTAAGTATTATGCTTTACATTTTTCTTGACATTAAAATAAAAATATTTGCAATATGAATTATTTATATATATATATTCCTGCTCCCCCTGTTTTGTTCCTTTTAGACTTATTTTATTAGGAAAAGTAACAATTCAAAAAGACACTATGTCTTTCCATTCTTCACTGTACTAATACTACCCTTCATAAAACCAATGTATAGCTTATGTCCATAGTCACACAAGTAGGAATGATCAGGCTGAATGTCATTGCAGGACATATTACCTCTTATTGCAGCATCAAGTAAACAGTCCTGTGGCATTTCTAAAACTGAGGTTCAGTGTAGATTGTGCTGTTTTATGTATGCATATAGATATATATATAAAAATACAATATTTATGTATTTATTTCCCTTTCAGGTGAAATGTGATCATTACTGGCCTTTTACAGAAGATCCTGTTGCATATGGGGACATCACAGTGGAGATGCTGTTGGAGGACGAGCACACAGACTGGGTTTATAGGAATTTCCGAATTAGCTATGTAAGTGAAACATTTTGCATGCCCCTGCTAAAAGGGTGGGAGTCATTTCAGTCCAGTCTTTTATTTGACTTTTTTCCATTTCTGGCATTCAGTGGAAAACGCCAGAGATTGATGGCCTTACCCTCACTCCACACAGGCAAATGGCTAAATCACAAAACTTTCCCCTAAATTTGTCATCTCTGTGAATTTCCCAGCAAAGTGCAAGACTGAAACAAAACTAGTACCAGAGTTCTGGACATATCCATGGTGCCAATAATTAGTGACAACAAACGTGTAAACTTCTTTTCTTTACCTCAAGCACATCTTCTTGCTATAAGCTATTCAAAACTTGAAAATGCCAATATAGAAATTGAAAATATTTTTCAAAAGGGCAATTCTGCAATGTTCATATGTTCCTATAAAGTATTGAAACACACATGAGAGCATGCGATTTCCAAATTTAAGCTGGTGAGATTTTTAAGCACTTATTTCCAGCTTTGCTTCCTGCACCAGCTCATTGCCAGCAACAGCTTATGAAGGAGAAGTTAGAGATATAGAGGGGATGTGAAAAAAGCTGGACACTGGCACATCAGCATTGGCCCAGGACCTTAGTCCTGCTCAGCCATGCCTCGCTGCATTACAAAGTGTTCACAAGGTGCAGGCTAAGAGTGCAAATCCATAAAATAGGATGTGTTGGGCTGTTGGCATCCATTGAAAGTAACGATGAGACTGCAGTTTTCAGTTCAGGTAAACTGTCTTTTACCAAACCCAGAGCAGCTGCTTCAGGGTCCTTTGTACTGACCTCATTTTTTAATATCCTTTGCCTAAGGATCCGCTGTTGTTTGTGACAGGAGAGAGGCCACCACAGTAGGGGTTTTTAACCTGACCCAGAATAGCAGAACTAAAGGCATTGCTTGACTTAGGTTTTGGTGATAATATCCTGCCCCTCCCCATGTTTTGAGTTTCTTGAAGTCTCAAAGACAAAATGCATCATGTTGACAGTCTTATTTCACCTAAAGCCACTAGAATTTTTTAGCATTATAAATGTTTTTTATAATAATGGGTAGTTTTCTAAATAGTTCCTTTGCCCCTGTAATGATTTTTCTGCCCTTTTCATACTATTTTCTTTGAAACTTGAAAAAAAAAAAAAAACTCGAAAAGAGAAACTCTGAAGAGTATGGTCTTGATTGTTTGCCAGCACCATTGTTCTTTATCTGTGGCAAAAAAAAAAAAAGAGGAAATGGAATAGAAAGAGGAAGGAAGCCTAAACTTGAAAAACACAACAGTTCTTGATTTAAAAGCAAAATAAAATCAAATCACCATGAGGGAAAAAAGCAAAAGCCAAATCTCAAACCCAGAAACAAGAGTCCATACCTTTTTGATAGTGATGGACTGATCCCCCCTCCCTTTTTTGATTAAATGTCATGTACATTCTTTGCCACTTTTTTGGGGTGACTTTACTTTCTTAGGCTGTATTTAGGGGTGAAAAAACCCACCACAAAACCACAACAAACCCTCAGTTTGACTGAGCGTGACTGCACTGTTAAAAGTCCTGTGAACATGCTGCTGTTCTGCTTTTCCCATTAGGCTGATGAGGTGCAAGACGTCATGCATTTTAACTACACTGCCTGGCCAGATCATGGTGTCCCCACGACCAATGCTGCCGAAAGCATCCTACAGTTTGTACAGATGGTCAGGCAGAAATCATCAAAGAGTAAAGGCCCCATGGTCATACATTGCAGGTAAATGCTTCAAGGAAATGGAGAACTAAAGGGTGTATCTTGTTAAATAGGTTGGGAAACCATTGGAAGGAGAGATTTGGGGGTTCTTCTCACTTGTTAGCTGTAGAGATTGTTCTCTTTGGTGTTAAAGGATTAGTCCCCCTTTTTGACTACAGTGGGGCTGGGATTTCAGCCTGCAGCCATAGACATGAAGGCATTGCTTTCTGGAGGAGAGTCATCTCTTTGGATGTCATAAACAAATAGCTTCAGAAGGTGCAGTAGACAATTGTGATTTACACCAACTTGGACCCAGTCCCTGCTCTCTCATTTCCACAGCTTTGCAATACCTTTTGCAAGGACATGTAGCAACAGGACGAGGGTAATGGATTTAAATTGGGAAAGGGCAGATTTAGACTAGATATAAGGAAGAAATTCTTTACTGTGAGGGTGGTGAGACACTGGAACAGGTTGCCCAGAGAAGCTGTGGATGCCCCATCCCTGGAGGTGTTCAAGGCCAGGCTGGATGAGGCTTTGAGCAACCTGGTCTAGTGGGAGGTGTCCCTGCACATGGCAGGGGGGTTGGAATGAGATGGTCTCTGAGGTCCCTTCCAGACCAAACCATTCTATGATTCTATGATAGGGTTAGTGCAGTTCATCCAGCAGCCTGCCACAGCATGCTGCTGCCCTGCAGAAGTGTGTCTCTGCAGATCCTTCTCCTCTGGTCAGTTGGCTTTGAGTACACTCAGGGGGTGACATGAAGAGGGCTATCCTGTGCTAGCAGTAATACAGTATCCCGTGATACAGTTTTTTTTGTGGTTTTTTTTTGAGAAAGGTTGTTTTATATGCTGTCAGACTTCTCTCTTGTGTGTCATCTGGCCATTTATTGAGATGTTCACCTACTTGGCTTCTCTGGGGGCAGCTGCCATGTTTGTGATAATATCTTACCAGATTGGTTCCTGATGCAACTCTCCTGACTGACTTCAGACCTCTTTGTGACTCCTATTGCAAAAGCTACTCACAACAGATTGCTCAGAAATACGTAAATAGACGGGTTGCAATGGATGAATGTGTGTACTTTATGGTGACACACTCCTAATAGAAGTCAAAGCTTGGTGAGACTAGTCTCAGACAACCCTGCATCACGCACCCCAGAGGCAGCAGTTACATTGCTGTCTTTCCTGGTGCTGCTGTGATGGCTGGCACTGACTCTCTCTTGCCAGTTTGCACAATTTTGAGAGCTCCTTCCCAGAAAACAGTCTTTTACAGGAATATCATTGCTAGCTCCCAGATACGGCAACAACAGCATTTCTAAAAGCAGTAAGTCTGCAGCCCTCCCCCGGAACTTAATGGAGCAATTCATAGGGAATATTGTTCTGGGAGTCCTAATATCAAGAAAGGTGCTAGTAAGGCAAGGAAGAAATTTATATGCAGTGTTGTGAAATCAAGCGTTTTATATACCACTTAATTGTTCTGGGAAGGAATAGAAGCAAGCATCAAAGAGCTGGGTAACAACCGTAGTATTTTCTTTTTAATTAGGATGCTTCTAGCAGCAGAGAGAGATATTTTCATTTTTAGAGTATATGGTACATCTTAGAGCACATAGTTTAAAGCAGCAATACTATGAAATTTGTGGAAGAGAGGGAGAAAGACTATAGTAGGATCAGTTCCTACAGCAATAGTTCTCAGATGTTAAAGGCACAGAACTGACATCATTACAACTTCTCCATTTGTTATTTATGGCTTTCTCTATTAATGAATCTATCAAATAAGTAGATCAAAAGTTTTGTTGTATTCATTTCATTCAAGATTTGACATTTTTTTTAGAACAAGCAAAAACTCCCTGCTTTGTGGAACCTACTTTGAACTGTGTTGAGATTAACTGTTGCAACTTTTCTGCAAATATTTCCAAGGCTTTTCTGAAAAATATTACCAGACAGTAGAAAGAACTTCTGCTAAGATACACACTTCTATCTTTAGAGATGGTGTTGGGAATCTATATGAAACTCTATATAAACATCTAAACCTACACCCATAAATCAGACTTAAATGTTACATGTGAAATCACAATGCAAATATTTATATGCACATTAAAATCTCTAAATAAAAACTGTGTCTTTTTTCTAGTCCCTAAGCTTCCTTTTGTAGGGATAAAGATTTGTCAGCCCAGTGGTTGCTGACTATTTCTGTCTTGTGCTCTCAAGGCAGAAGTCCTGGACTGTAGACTCTTCTGGGTGGTTTGTCCTTTGAGGGAGAGCTGCAGTAGTGCAGTGTCTTTGCAAACCTGAGAACTTTTCAGAGTAGAGAGCTGTGGAACTGAATCATGCAGGTTCAACCCCAGCTGCCTCTGTGCAGCAGTCACTGCTGAGCGGGTCTCTGCAGTTAACGGCGAGAGCTCCTGTGATTAGAGATGTCTCATGAAATCTTTGAGGGGGGCAGTGAATGTGTGAAGAGCAGACAGCAAAGAGTGGATGAGGGTGTGCATGCACATTGTGCATGTTAGTGCATAAGAGGAGTATAGGAAGATGAAACAACTACAGAGCCATTCATTCCATACATTCTGCCTAAACAACGCGTGGAAGGGGTTGCATGGCATTAAATCCTACAGATGAACCAGCCTGTCTGACCTCAGATTAGCTACATCTCCTGCTGCAGGACACTTGCTTTTTTTTGCAGTACCACTAATTTTCCTCTGTGTCCCCATCAGAAAAGCCCCAAATGAGATGCATGTCTGTGTGTGTTGCAGTGCTGGAGTGGGACGAACAGGAACCTTCATAGCCTTGGATCGGCTTTTACAGCACATCCGTGATCACGAGTTCGTAGATATATTGGGCCTTGTGTCTGACATGCGGTCCTACAGAATGTCCATGGTGCAGACAGAGGTAAGATCAGTTCACTTCAGCATTGTGAATGTACCATTGGATCTATTTCTTACCTCTCTGTAGTGTGTTCATGTCCAACGACTGTTGTTCCCCCTGAACACTTGACAAAATAGCTATCAATGGATATAATTAAGTTTTCATCTTCATTGTAATATTGTCACATTATTAATCTGCTGCATAGGTGAGACTGATGATATATCTACAATCTCATGGGTGTCTTCCAGAGGGGGTGAGTTATTCTCACCTTCTAAGAAATTAGTATGTAAAAATGCATTAGAAGAGATTAACATATGAAATTTTCAAACCATTTTGAAAAGAATTGGTCTTGCTGAGGGGATTAATGGCTCGTGAAATTGTTATCAGTATGGAACAGCCATTCACGCTTGTTCAAGAGGGTGTCATCTAGCCCAAAGAACTCAGTTACACAACGGCAATACAAATAAGCAAAACAGACAAAAGGACTGTGAGGCTGACAGACACCCTTTCCCCACCCAAATACCTAGTGGGTATTTTTTTTTCTCTTTTTAAGACAAATGTCGAGACAATAGTCATATTGTCAGAATATATAATAGAAAAAGAAATCACAAACTCTTTTTCCAAAGCAGAAGCTTTTATGCATCTGAAACCTTCCTAGGTACCCTACTAGTGTCAGAAAGGTTTTCATGCCCGTTGTACTCTTCACTGGTTAGATGCAGTGTAAGACAGCAACCTCCATACAACTGGAAGTGCCGCTATCACTGTTCGCAGGCTGGGTCTGGCAGATAATTTTTTGCTGAGAATTACTCAACCCAGAGCGAAGCAAAGAAGACTTAGCAAGGAGAGGAGAAGGAAAACCTGCAATGACGACTATCACCTAGAAATGGAAAAGGTCATTAATCTCAGACCATTCTGGAGCATTGCTATGAAACTACCACTTTTCATCACAATTCGTTAAATTAATCCAAAGGCAAATCTTTAGGTAAACACCAGGGAAACTAATCCTGATGGTTTATTTCAGCTGCAGCTGCATTACCACTCCAGAGGTGATGTCATTTTTTACTTTTTTTTTTTTTTTAATCTACAAACTCATTGCCTTTCTGGGGCTTTTCTCGAGGGCTGGGCTCTGGCAGTTGCTGAGCTCCTGCTGCTTCAGGCAGTGGCCAAGCCTGGCCACAAAGGTCACTAGGTGGCACTGGCCACAGAGACCACCAAAAAGGCTTTGTAAACCTGAAACCACACGCAGCTCACCTGGGTTCACCATTGCCTCCTACACTGGAAACTTGTTGGTGTCTCACTCAGCAGTTTAAAAAGAAAAAAAATAGCGCAAGTCCAAAATAGGGGGTTATATTGGAGAATACTCTGAATTGAAACCAGTCTCTCGAAATCGGTAGGTGTGAGAAAATCCAGGCATTTCTGTGCTCTGAAACATGCTTCAAACTCATATTGATATCTCCTGGCATCAGCAGACCACCGGGAACAAGGGCTTAAATCCAGACTCAGCCTTTGGGACAGTTGCTTTTGCTTGTGATCCACTTGCTCCCTCATGCATCGCACAAATAAAGCTTAGTGTAGGATTCATCAGGGTTTGCCTCTCTCTCTTTGGAATAACATTAATTGATGACTTTCACATTTCAAACTGAATTACAGAATTTATCTGTATGATGATAATGCTTAGAAAAGCCAGTCCGTAACCAAAACCAAAGATAACCATGGTCTTGTTGCACAAAAGACTGTCCACAAATGTAACACGGCATGTGACTGACCTGCCTTGCTTACAGTGTCATTTGTACAGAGGTTGATAATTCCTGAAATAATTAACTGCTCTGTGAAATCAGGTTTCAGCTTTTTATTGGTAAAGTCAAGCATGAAGGAACGTGAAGTTCATTAAAATATTTGAGGAGCGTGTGTGACATGGATGCAATTTGCTGTTCATAAAGTACTCCAGCACGTTTCTGGGAATCAATTCATTTCCAGGCAATATAAAGTAGACCCACTTCTAGAAAGCCAAATAGAGCCTCCAAGCTGAAGGCCTGACAACATATAGCATAAATTAAACCTATACCACATCAAGTGTTGGGTTACAGCTCTCCACAATTCCTTGTAGTCATTTGCACCTATATAATTGATCAGGACCATAGGACTAACATTCCTAGTCCTGAAAAGTTAGCAGTGTGTTGAAGACCATGGCAGTGAAAGCTTCATTTCATACTGAAATGGAAAAGATTTGCCTATACAGGCAGCAGTGCCATTACTCAGGAGGAAGCATGTGGGCTTAGCAGTGCTGTGTCTCCCTAGCACTTCTCTCACATGCCATGGCCACCATCCATATGGCTGCTGGCATCTACTTGCACAGCTTCCTCCTCAAGTTTGCTTAATTCACAAGATACAACCAGTCAGAAGAGGAAATATAAAGGATAGCAGTTGTTGTTCTAAATGCGTATAAGGTTTCTAGTAAGCTAAGTTACTATTATGGCCATGATGCTTCTCCCAGTGTATAGTTCTGAGTTTAAATTTGCCATCAGCAGAAGATGCCATTGCAACAGTCAGAGGAACTGTCCTGGTGGTTAATAGTAGTTATTGGCAAAAACTTGTCCCTTTATGCTAACCTCAAGTCACCCAGCTTCAGCTTCCAGACAGGTGCTATCAACGCAGCCAAGACTACAACATGATGTTAATTCATAGTAATTCACTGGATTTGTCTAGTTTGGAGAAAAAGAGGCTGAAAGGAGACCTCATTGCTCCCCACAGCTTCCTGAGGAGGGGAAGTGGAGAGGGAAGAACTGATCTCTTCTCCCACATGACAGGACATGTGGGAACGGCTCAAAACTGCACCAGGGGAGGTTCAGACTTGACATTAGGAACCATTTCTTTACTGAGAGGGTGGTCAAACACTGGAATAGGCTTCCTAGAGAGGTGGTTAGTGCCGTATGCCTGTCAGTGTTTGAGGCATTTGGACAATGCCCTTAACATGCTTTAGGTTTTGGTCAGCCTTGAAGTGGTCAGGCAGTTGGACTAGGTGATCATTGTAGGTCCCTTCCAACTGAAAATTATTCTATCCTATCCTATCCTATCCTATCCTATCCTATCCTATCCTAATTCATCTCCCATCATCATCCAGGTTATTAATAAGTCATTATGAAGCCAGGGCCACTCAGGTGGATTTTGTGCTTCCCCAGCTATCTGTAATTGTGGGCTGTTATTCTGGGAGCTGAAAACTCACTGTACATTGCAAGGGACTGAGGAGGGAGAGATGGAGAAGCTATGCAGGCTGTTACTGTGAACTATCAAACTGTTTCACTGTTTTGAGTTTTTGTCATACTTTCTGACATGCAAAAAATGCCCTGCTCACTCATGTAATCTTTTCTTCCAGGAACAATACATTTTTATTCACCAGTGTGTGCAACTGATGTGGCAAAAGAAGAAGCAGCAGTTCTGCATTAGCGATGTCATATATGAGAACGTCAGCAAGTCCTAGTTGAGAGTCATAGGTGGTAAGTCCGACAAGCCTGGCCCTGCGCCATGCCCACAGCCTCACATCCCGGCTGCTCAGCAGCAACCAGTGTCACAGGTGTTTGCTCCAGAAGCTTTGCTGGTGGTTTGGAGCTTTCCAGGCCTCATCCCCCTCTGAGGTGATGGTCACATGGAAAGTGCGAGGAAAAA
>WKFP01014060.1:107691-139108 GCA_011057875.1 Pterocles orientalis | reverse complement strand
TTTACACTTGACAAAAAACATCATAGAAAAACTGGGCTCCTATAAAATGGGTTACCATTCATCATCATGCTTCCCTTATGCATGAAATGCAGCCCAGGAAAATGAGTGGCCATACCTGCTTGAACAAGGGTCTGGTATTCAAGCTACATTTTGCTTCTGTATACATCCTAAAAACTCAAAATGCCTTCACTTCCCATAATAAAAATAAAATTAAAATTCTGCTAGTTACAGGTTTCCTAATTAGAAATACTTAACCCCCATCATGTTCATTCATGGTTTTCTGTTTATTCCCATAGTTAATTAGCAAAGTACTGATGTTACTGTCTGGCAAAGCACTTCCAGGGTCACTTTCAGAGTTTCACAAACATTGATGAACACACTCAAAGTCACTGGGAGCTCTGCACATTTCAGAATATCATATCATTTGGATATCTACTTCCCCATAAACCTTTGATTTCTGCACACGTCAATAATGTGGAAGTCCCCAAACCCACCAACTTTTATATAGCACAATGCTTTGGAAGAATAAAAGTATCTATAGAAACACTCACTGATAGATCAGAATTTGTCTGAGCAGAGCACTGGTTAACATTTGAATTGCTAGATGGTAAGCAAACTCTTCCATGCATCAATATTGGTTAGAAATGTTAAATGAGAGGTTTCTCAGTGGTTTTCTCTCCCCATAACATCCTAAGGGAACAAGCAGACTAACGGAGGGGGAGGACGTGCCTTTCTGATGTTACAAGGTGTGTGCTTAGAAAGCATAAAACTCTCTCCCTCCACCCAGTGAAAAAGGCAGACTCGATGGCAGCAAAACAGTGAAGTAGTTCCTATATTATCAAACATGACTCATTTTCCCATATCTAATAAGGCACTTTGTCGACATTTAAACTGTTTTGTTTCCTTTTCAAAGACACTTTTCATGTATCACATCTTTCTAAAATACTAGAGTAAAATAAATCCTCGCTGCTCAAATTCTAAAGAAAACATTTTGAATGAAACACTGCATTTTACTATTGTTTTCATTTAAAATGAAAATTTTGAAGAAAACATTTTTGCTTCATTTGAGGAACCTCAAATGAGATCTCCTTTTGATTTCTTGTAACTCCCAACACGCTTAAAATTCAAATACTGTGCAGCAGAGGGGTGAAGCTCCTGCGGTGCCTTAAACCATCAAGGAAATTCCAGCAAAAAGGGAAATATCTGCCATTCACATCTCAGAGACTAACACAGAAGTCGTACCATCTATTTCAGCAAAGTTAAAGGGTAAAAGACAACTCAAGTTGTACTGGATTGATAAGCCATTAGCAGTTAATTCAAAAACTGAGAAAATAAAACACAGAAACAAACCAATCAACAAGCCCGCCAGATTCTTCTGCTTATCCCTTAAATATATGGAAGGGGTTTCCTGTTTTCCTCCCAAGTATCTCCAAAGATGCCTCTGAGCACACTGATCACATTCAAACTTGTCTGGCTCTTTCTATACAAAACAGCTGCACAGAAACCTAGCTTCAAAAAAACAGTCGTGAAGCTACCTCTCTTCTTTTAGACATGAAACCTTGATGCTTCCTGCAAGACCTCCGCATGCCGAATTCCACAAAGTCTGCAGGCTCTCAGAGCTGATGCCTCCTTTTAGGCAAAAGCAAACCACATGCAGAATGCTAGAATAAGATTGCGGAGAACATGAATATTAGCTTCATATTTGGAATACGAATTTGGGTAACAGGGGAACAGAGGTGCAAGTAACCACCACAATGCCTTTTACAGAATCAGACACACTTGCCATGAGAAAACACAGTGACTCCAATTTTTAAATATGAGTTCAAAGACCTTTTTAGAAGTTTCCTACTCCTGTACTTACAAGTAACAAAGCATCTGTGTAAGAGCAGCTTCAGATCTTCCTTTATTTTCTTAGTCATTTACCACCCAGTGTAGGGGACTTTGCTGTACAGTGGAACATGCTTCAGGCTAGGTATGGATGCTTACTAGAGAGAGTGGGGAAGAGGAAATTGTAAATGTGAATCAGAGAATATATCAAGCCTTTGAAGGGTTGGGCTTGACCTTTAATGATAGGACAGGCAGCGAGAAAGACAATTTTCCCCCATAAAGCTATGTATACAGGTTGAAGGGATGCAGTTATCACTCAGTTGTGCTGGTTCAAATGTTTCCTATAGGGAGAAAGCAATTGAGAATCACTATTTCTTTCACTGGGTAAGACATTAATCCATTTTTAGCAGCTATGGCAGTTGGAGTCTTCAGTTTGGGATACGTCACTTCTTGATCCATTTCTGGATAAGACTATGTTTGAATGACTGGTGTAGAACCTATGTACTTCTCACAGGAATAAAGAATATATATTAAATGTAAAAATAAACATAGGCAGATAACAAACACACAGAAGTAGTATTTGTAAGGACATCTACAATAAATGGCACTAAACACCTTTATTAAGATTTTAATTTTTCTTTTATGAAAAAATGAATAGGATTCTTTTATCCCTTGTACACAGAGGAAGAGCAAACTAATGGCAAAAATCAAGAACACTTTCTTATTTCAAGACCATCTTTGTAGCCACAAAGATACGACTATTTAACAGACAAGAAATACTGTTTATTGCAGACTTTAAGTTGATTCATGTGAAAAAGGCACTATGAAACTTAATCAAACCAGATGATTAAATCTGTCTAAATTAAGTGATATTATATAATACATATAATACCTATATTATATATAAAATCACATGACCATGTGAAATAACAGAACATTTTTGTGACAAAAAACCATTGCATCTTCAAAAATAATATTTGCTTGAAAGGGATGTTTCCTTTCTCCTCCTTTTGCCTCCAGCAATCCACTTTTCCAAAAGATTATTTATAAAGGAAGAACAGCTTTTTACATAAGGAAAAACTGACATCTGGGATCAACACACAAAGAAGTCTAGATTATACACTGTTCTTTTGATGGGTTAAGTTACAAACAAAAAATGCTAGTATATTAAAAAAAAATGTACTGTGAAGTGTTTCATGGCTACCTACAGCAGATTTGATCACCTCTTTGAGCTGAGTTGTTACCATTTTCTAGTTATTCCTTCTTGTGCAATATTATAGTTCATCACGAGTGAAGTATTGATAAAATCAATGTACAGAGTATTACTTTGCTATAAACAGCATCATTAGTAATAAAACATCTTGGGAGTGATGCAAGAAAGATTCAGTCTATGTCAGGCTGCTGTTCATTCTCTAAACATTTCCTCTCTGATTGCTGGCATCAATGACTTAACTAAACATCCTGTAGCCAAATGGATGACAAGAAAGACTGAGCCAAAAAGAGATAATTGCAAACTACGGCAAGAGATGGGCTTCAGAACCTTATTATTACTGAAGGTTCAAACGCTTTTTTATCGCTGGCTCAGCTTCCCTCGGATGAATCACAAAGACGTGTTCCAGTTTATCTGTTATAGGATGATTAATTCCATAAAGCCAAGACTCATCTTTGGGTATAAATGAATCATGTGCCAATACTTTCACCTTTTAGGAACATCCATTGAATTTCTCATCTGTTCATTTTTAATGATGAGAAGCCAGCAGCAGGTACTTCTGTGGCGACTACTGTAAATTTTCTTTATGGTGGCTAGTTACATTTACAATGTTATAAGACATCTCCCTGCACTGCTTCCCAAAGCAAAGCTGGATGGTAGAATGCTATGGACAATGGAATTAAAGAAAAAAGACATTTAATGGCTGCTTCCTTCATCAAAGGACTCCACACCTGAATCTGTGGCAGCTGCACTGATTTTTTCTTGTCGTCTTCTCATAATTTCTTGCAGTTCTGAACTACCGCTGTTAGCCTATAAACAAATAAAAAAAGTTTACCTCTGGTTTGACACATGATGAAGTTCCTTTGCCAACATTTTAAGATAAATGTTTGAACAAATTAAACTCATCTTGCAGCTCTAGAACTAAAAATGCACTAAGAATCTGGTTAAATAACATTTGAAATAGGAAAGTATTTATGCCATCCTTAAATGTTGACCAGAAAAGAACCTGCAGACTATTAGGAGTGTCAGCTTGACTTTCAGCATTGCTAATTCTCACGCAGGCCCCTGGAAGTGTTGGATATTTATGGAGTGAAATATGGCTTCAGTAAGAGGAGGATTAAAGCTCAAAAAGTTTGTTAGGATTCCACCCCTGAGTATTTAAAAATCAGGGCAATCATATTTAGAAATTAAAGCACTTAAACCCTTGGTGGTTTTAGGTTTATGTAAACACAAAATTCATGCACGCATATGGGTTTGCAGAGCCACAGCATAAGTAAGGATTCGGTCTTAGTGTCCCACATTACTCAATACACCATCATGAATTTGCTGTTCAGAGACACAGGTTTCACACATAGAGCACAGTAATAAGAAATGAATCATATTACTATATTAGCAGTGGTGTACTATTGTGAGGACAAGGCTTTATTTCACCTTTTAGGGTAAAAAACAGTCTGCTGAGCTAGCTGTGAACAGATTGCTTTGACATCATAAATGAAGTTATTAGCAAGGCCAGGACACCTGTCCACTAGAGCAGAACTTTCCAAAACGTCCATGACTTTGAATAAGACTAGAGCATTATAAAGCAAAAGCCATAACCTCTACAGTGTTATTTGGCTATGACATGACCTTCCAAACTTCAAAACTACCTCCCAAATTAGCCTCTGAATCAAGATTCAGAAACTGTTTCTGAAATTTTTAAAATAAATTTCAGGACTGCTAAGGGGAAAATCCTTCAATTGATTTTGAACTCTGAAAATTTATCCCATGACATAAAATTTAATTTACATTTATTCAATTATACCCATTACAATCCATTATCTGATGCCATTACCTGGCAGACAGGTTAGGTTGTCCACAGGAAGGGAGGCTAGGATGCTTCTCCTAGGTAAATTATTATTGCTCTCTCCTCCCAGAGGAGAGAAAGGGCAAAGCAGGGGGCTTATAACTCACTCCCTGAAGGCGAGAGAGCACTTTTGTCTTAATATATCTTGTCCTTGTCCACTTGGTTTCAGATACAGAGCAAGTGTAGCAGTCACCCATTACTGAAGTCACGCATAAAAAACATCAGCAGATACCCAACAGCACGCTTTATCAGAGGTCAATGAAATATTTTTCTCAAAATGACTGAACAGCTGAGGCTGAAACAGTTTACCTTCCTGATAACATCAATAACAACATGACTGATGAGCTTGAAATGTTGCTCAACTAAACCAACTGCAATACATCATGTGGCACAGCACAACAGGCACATCCTACTCAGAGGCAGTGTACAGTGCAGCTAAGTAGCCTAGGGCTGTTCTTGGGTATACAGTTTTTGGAACAGACTGCTGGACCTTGGCCTTAGTGATTTACCCAGCTCTAACCAGGTCATGAGGTATCAGTAAACTCCACTGTTCAATCCCACTCTCCTGTGTCTGGGCCATTCCTTTCACCGAGAATAAGCTATTCTTCCTGGTAATTTGATACATATATTAGATAGAAACCATTTTCAGTTTTAGAGGGATGTGTGCCCATGATTCCCATTCATGGAACATGAAGACAATGAGAATGTGGACCAGAAGTGTTCCCTTCTGGAGATGACAAAGGCGGTATTCAAGATATTGTGTCCCTAGGCTTATCTCCTCTAGTGTTTTTCAACACCAGAGCTTGAAATATTCAACAAAAGTTAAGGAAATGGACACACAAAAACTCATATCCACAGAGACCATTATTATTTTCACTTTGCAATGAAAAAGTGAATCCATACAGGTGACCAGCCAAGTTGCTATAACATAGTACATTTGGCATACAAGAGGAACTTCAACTCTCTGTAGCAACCCCAGAAAACTGCTCCTGGGGGGGATACTTCAAGCAGTACAAAATGTGTGATGCATCCTGCCCCCTCCTGAGACATCACTGCTTGCCCCCACCATTTCCTCTGCCAGAAAGGAGGTGTCTGGCCATGGCCATCTCTCTGCTGTCTTGACACAGTGGTCTGTTTTGGGTCTGGCTGAGACAGAGTTAGCATCCCCACAGCAGCCCTCTCAGTGCTGAGTGTTGTGCTGGCAGCCAGCAGGGTGTTTATAACACACCTTGGGAGGGGGCGGAGCCAGGACAGCTGACCCGGATTGGCTGTTCCATACCATGTGACCTCAGCTCAGCCATAAAAGCCAAGGGCAGGGAGGAGGAACAGGACATTTGTTACTGTGTTTGTTTCCAGGAGCAGCTGCTGCCCATACTGAAGCTCTGCTTTCCCGGGAAGCAGCTGGACATCACTTACTGAGGGGAAGTAGAGAATAACATCTTTGTTTACCTTCTGTTTCTGTGCATGGCCTTGGCCTTTCCTTTAATTAACCTGCTTTTATCTTGACCCACGAGTTTTTCTTCTAATTCTCCCTCCTTATTTTGCTGAAGAGGGAGGGATAGAGGGGCCTGGTGGGCACCTGGCATCTAGCCAAGGTTAACCCACCACATGGTCTCACACAGAGTTATCTTTCTGCTTTTTCTTGGCCAGGCCCAGAAAGCTGTTAAACCCCAAACGCCTCCCCGACACCTGCAGTTTGTTTGTACAGGGGCCACAAAACTCCATTAAGAGTCTTGCTTCCCTGGCTGTTTTAAACTTTGGTGGGATTCAGAGCTGAATGGAGTTACCATGAAAATACAGTAAAAGAACTGAAATTATGCTATTAATTTTTTTTTCTCATAAGGGTAAAACTAAATTCCAACAACAATCGGAATTCCAATTCCAACATACTGAATTCCTCTGCCTGAGGTAGAAAAACACTAAAAGGAAAGTTGTAGCTGCATAGAGGTGAAGATCTAGTTGTCTGTATTTGGGAATATAGCCCCAAATCTGAGAGGCAGGGCTTTCACTGGCTTGCAGAAACGATATGAATTCAGAAACACTTGTGGAAGATCCTGAGTAGAGCTAACAAATAAAGACGAGGCATGGAGCCCTGTAATGCTAGAGAGTGTGTGGGTTTGCTCTGTCCCTGGCTATTACTGCTATTTGTACTTAACACATGGGTCATTTACGGCAATACAACACCACAAGTACTACCTAAAGGATGCCAGAGAACTTAATGAAAATCTCACTGATTAATCATGTAGGAGAATTACGGTGGTCAAACTCATAACCCAGTAACTGCTTATAAGAAGCATTCAATTGTAAAATAAGCCTGACACTGATACAAGTATGTGTGTGCTTAAATGCTTCTGTTATTAGAAGCATTTCTAGATTGAGCAGTAAACTCCAGCCCTGTCTGAAACACACAAGCTCATCTTTGCTAGGTCATATGTAGACATTTTGGCTGTGATACTCATTTCTGCAACTTCTCTTAAACAAGGACAACCTTCCTAAACCCTGCTATTTGAAATATTATAGGGCTGGAAAGGAAGATGTGTCTTAATGTTTTGAGTAATATGGCAAACAACAGGCTAAAGCAATCAGGACCTGCATAAATTCTGAAATTCATCAATTAAACCTCAAATAACCAAGGCAGAAAGAAATACTTAAAATACCTTTTCACTAACAAAATCCAGTTGTTAAACTCTTAGTACCTGTTTATTAACACTTGTAAATTAACATTTATTAGACAAGTTTTGACTGCTCAGTTTCCTGCAGAGTGAGACCTGAGGCAAGCAGAATAATAGCATAGAGGAAAAGGACAAACTTCTACAGTCCAATACATCTTTGGTTTTCAAACCAACTTCCACCACAAAGGCACTTCCATCTCAGTACACAGAAGGCTTATGAAGATTGCTGTCATTCCAGAAAAATTGAAGAATACACATGTATCTTCACTAGGAAATGATGGATTGCTCTGGATTGTAGTGACATATATTCCTAAGAATAAAAGCGAAATATTTCTCCCTCTCACAGGAAAACAAGGCTTGAAGAAGGGAATAAAGCAATTTTAAGAGTATTAGAAAGTAATGCTCTCTGATCCACACCAATCAGGTAAACTGTAAAATATGCATCACCACAACCTAGTCTTTAAAAATATGCCTAATAGTTAAAGCTTAAAATGATTAAGCAAGACAGTCCTAGCTTCGTGAGAAGTTAGAAACACATTTTAAACTTCTTAATGATTTTCTTTTAAACAGAATGTGAAGAATAAAGCTTCTCATTTGGGCTAATCTTGCCTCTAGACAGTATCAAGTCCATTTCTCAACTTGCCACAGTAAGTTTTTAAAAAAAGTAGATAGACCTGCAATTTTCCTGGTTTACATTTGGTAAGCATTCTCCCTAGCACAACTCTGCATACAAGCTTTTAAGGTGTTTAAGGAACAATACTACTGTAAATAGATCAGTGCCACAAAGCAATGAATACAGATATACAACACTTTTATCCTTAGCTCAGTATTCCTGCTAGCACACAGCAAGCTCACTCTACCACTTTCTCAAGCCTAATAGAAAAAGACAAAGCAAAAGTAACGCATCACCACTAAAAGTACCAGGACCACCTGTTTTTCCAAGTACTAGGCAGAGCAAGAGGCAAGAAAAAGGACATTTTACTCTCTCCTACTGTTTTCCTGAAAGCCCTTTTTGGCTCATTTTGTCTTCTTCAAGCCTGAGTACAGCACACAATGTCTTAAACTTGAGTGCAACTAAGCACTTTTTCAAACGCTTTGTGAACCTTTTTACAAGGGGGGAGATATCTCACCTGGTGTTTTGATAACTGCTGTTTCAATGGATTAATACCAAATAAACTCAGGTACAAATACTGCTTATCACTGTGATGGAAACTGAGAAAAAAACAGTTGCCTTGCAGAAAGAGCTATTTACTTCTACAGGTTCAAAAGTGGTGACCCAGCATTAGGTTAGTAAAGAAGGGCTATACATACCTCCAAGGCAGATTTCTGTACCGTAATTTGGCTGTAGACTCTAGACCCTTCTGGGCAAACAGTCCTCAGTTCCTCTTTATTGAGGGAGAAAAGTTGAGCACCTGTCAGCACGCCAAGGCTATTGACAGTCCTGGGGTCACACCAAGGGAACAAACAAGAAATAAGTGAAAACGCACTAGCCAAAGGAGAGAAGTAGGTTGGCTTCATCACACATTGTCTCAGATTGGGCTACCAAATCAAGACAAAACTTAATGCAACAGGAGGCTTTAAGTCAATTCAGTATTTGTTATAACAAGTACCATTTTGGTGGAGGCTAATATATATTTTTTCCCCTACATATATCTATATCTCTATAGATCTATGACAACATTGATATATATGGATATATAGAATATACACACATATGTAAATATATGTGTGTATATTTACATATGTAAAAACAAATTATTTTTTCCAACAGTGCAGCTGATGTGTCTTGATTTTCAGAAAGCTGCTTGATTTTAAAAAGTGGGCGGACCACATCCTAATTACTGACAGGAAAATAATTTTAAGATGTTTTCTCACATTTGCCCTCAAACTTACACAGGGTTGAACCCTTTGGACTGCAACCACGCTTTCACGTCCTCAGGTGTAGAGTCGTAAGTGATGTTAACTACAGGGATGTTTGGTCGTGGCACATGGAACTTCCTCTGGGCAGCGCTCCGGCCGATGGTGAGCCGGTGAACAAGTTCATCCTGCACCTCCTCCATCTGCGATTTCCTGCCTAGAGAGAGAGATGCCACACAGGAGTTATTCTCAAGGGTGCTTTACCAAAGCCAGGTTGCTTCTTATACTCCACTTTAAATCTTAAACTCTTTTTTTTTTTTCTTCTTTAAATGTTCATTCACTGGGTCTGACTGAATTATTAATTCTTTTTTTTTTAAAACAAACAAACACAAAAAAAACCTGTCCAAATTTGCTATCCTACAGAATCAATTTGTCTGAAGCACTTAGCTGAGTTGCTGGTCATTAGCAGGCAACAAACTGAAATGTTTTTCATGCATTTCAACAAAATCAGTTATAATGACACTGAAATTTGTTTAAAATGCATATAAGAAGTTACATGGATAATTTCACAAAAACAGTAGAATCCAAAAGGACATAGCTATCTTTTAGGGCACAGAGAAGATACTGATTTAGCACAGGTGAACTCTCCATATAGTAACTCTGGAATTACTATTAAAATTCTTTGACATACAATTTTAAGTGATCTCAAAAATTCTCAGTATTTCCTTGCCAAGATATTTTTAGTCATCTGTATTCAACCTTCTCACTTTGATACACAAACAGTAATTTACAGCACCTTCTCTGATGTACTCAGATGGTAAAAGGTATCCCTTTTCTCCCATTAGACTGGTAGCGACAGAGGAAAACAACACAACTTCAATATGAAAAAACTGTAAGATAGCAAAAATGTTTCTTTCTCTACTTTTATTTTATCTTCTCCCAAAATCTTCCCAAGGATCAACATGTTTACCCAGTTAGACAAATAAAAACAAGCTTTACATAGGCTTTTAGGATTTTTTTTTAATCACCACAAAAAAAAATAATCATTGGTTTAGCCATTTTCATTTTTCTTGTACAAAATAGCCCCAGGTTGAAAGTGGACAAAATATCTCTAGTAAAATATTTGAGGCATTCAGGCCCTATTGTGTTGTGGTTTTTTTCCCCCCAGAGTGTGAATCAGAAGCCAGAATAACTTGCAATCAGTGACATGTGAAGGTCTGAGATAGGATACATGACTAAAGCCTTTAGGCAATGTTACCGAAGCATGCAGCAGTTATTTTCCCAAACAGGAAAAGAGCAAGAAAATTGCTATCTTCCTTCTATTTACACAGATTTTGAAAGACTTACATTTTACCTAGGCCAAGACTATATCAAAAGAGAAATGTTTAGCTGTTAGGTAACAGATTCTTTCTGTTGTTAGATGCATTATCATGACTAAACAAGATACCCTCAGTGTGAAGCAAGTACTATATTCCATGTTCTCTGCAGGGTTCAGCTGGGCAGCAGGTCTACAGGCAGGGTTGCCCATTATCTTTGCAGAGGCAGCTATTCTGCAAGGACTGTGAGGTACCTGAAGCCCATTAACTGGGCTTGAGCGACAGCTCCCGGGAGGGCACAGGAGCTCTTGTGTGTGGCCCAGGGCCCCAGCAGAGGCTGAGAGGGCAACAGATGTTTTGCAACCCCTTAGACTACATCAACCCTTCACACCTCACACCCTGTGCCCCAATCCAGGATGGTCTTCACATTTTCCACTTGATAGGGAAGGCCATCATGGATTCAAGGAAACACACCTGCTACAGCATGCAGAGTCCATCTCACATGGAAATAAAATGAACATTTTTGTGTGTGTGCATGTGTGTGAGTGAGATTTGCCCTCACTTTCCACATCTTTTATAACTGCTTGGGTTTCTGTTTTTATTTAAGTAACAAATCACCCCAAACAGGACAAAGGCAGAAGCTGGCCCTACGGTTTCTTTGGGAAATGGCAGTGAAGACTGTTCCTCCTGCCAGGCTGTTCTCCATTTATAATTTCCAGACAGACAGACTGTTATGTGAAAGTATTAAAAAGGTCTCAGAGCCTTCCTGAGTTCAGATCTTAGGTGAGAGCAATGTCAAAGCAGGCTCCACTGGCTGAGTGTGGTTATCCCAGCAGGCATGCTTCCCATGCACTGGGAACAGGGAGGAAAAGAAGCCCTTCTGCAAAAAGGGTTACACTCAGTGCCAGTTTTTACTTCAGGTGAATTTCAGTGGGATTTTCTGATAAGGCAGGGAGGCAGAGGATGGGAAAAGCTGTTCACTCTTGAACTGAAAAAGCCTACTTATTTCAGCAGTTATTACTTTAAAAGCTCTAACAAATGCTTGCATACAAGTTTCAGTTATTTTTAAGCCAAGCAATCACATTGCTTAAAGTGCATTTAGGACAGGAAATATTGATTAAATAAGTTCTCCTAACCTAACTTGCTTTTCATTCGATACAGAGTAGGAACCTCAGCATCAGTTAGGCTTTATATTTACATGGGGACCTTCATCAGAACTTTTGATGACTGCCTCACACTGCTGGATGCAGGCTACCATGTTTTTCCAGACAAAGGGCTATGAGTACATTCTCTTGCCCTCCTAAGACAAGGATACAAAAGCTTGCTCAGTGACCTGCCAGTTGCTGTTGCTTTGACCAAGCTATAGGAACCTGATTATAAGACAAGTCTCCTATAAAACTATTACAACATGATTCCTTTCCCTAAGACCTTTAAGTCTTCTTGCAAGCTCTGGATACGTGTTTCAGAATGGTGCCAAATGCCCTAGAAATATGGATGACCACGGACAGAAGCGTAAAAACAGCCTAACTGATTTTAAAAGCAATTTAGATTGTAACGTGGCAGTGAGTTCAGGTGGAAAACATACATTAGCCAGAATACCAGGATGGGCATCTATGGTGTTGAAAGCCACCAACCAAAGATTCCAGACAGTCATAAAAGGAGAGGATTTAGGACTGGGAAAAGTGCAGAAGGGTTTTGTCCCTAGTTACCACTGGGATTAGTGAGGGTCATAACATATATGCACAGAAAATGTGAATTTTAAACATCTGGTTAAAGCTAAATATTTCATAAACACTTATCTGAAACACAAAGTTTTAAGGAATTTAAGACGGGAACGGAAGAAATACTTTTTTCTTTGCTTCTTAGACAAACTTACGATCCACAGGAACTTGCTTCTGCCTCTGGGTGTCTCGTGCAACACTACCACCACTGTCGCTAGAGGTGCTGCTTTGGCGGCTGATGGTTGCTGGTGCTTTGGGCACAGGAACCGGTATAGGTGCTGGTGCGCTAGGAGGGAGGGGGACAGCCACTGGAACAGGAGCAGGTGTTGGAGGTGGCGAAGGAGTAGCAGGAACTGGATCAGGTTGTTTCGCAACGTAGTCCGTCCTTTGTTTCTGAAAAGATGCAGAGACACTCAGTTCAACAACAAAACTTGGATAAGAAGCCAGACAAACTCAGGTTTCCGCTGGAAAACACTGGGATTCTTTGCACCAATTGATTTCATTTATCGCACAAACACATTTTATGTGCCAGATGTAGTTCCAAAATTTGCCAAAACTTGATTTGGCCTCAAGGTTTTGTATCAGTTTCCTTCTCTCTCGGACACAAAATTCACAGCAATGGCATAATCTGAAACACATTTCTTTATTTCAAACAGAAATATCATTTTTATCAGTATAAAAATGTATGTTTTAGAGATGTTATGTAAGAAATTGTGAAAAATTAATATATCTGGCCACACCTAAGCCTGACTAATGGTTTAACTTACAAACATCAGTGAGGTTGGGATAACATTTGTTTCTTGGAATGCAGACACTGTTGAAGAAGTTCCTGCTCCTCTTACCCATTCAGTTGTGCTATTTCAACTATTTGTCTGATCACTACATGCCACCTCAATGTAACAGTCCAATTAAAAAAACACCAAAATACAAGCTCCACAATTCCTGGAATAAGGCTATTGGGTTTTCTCCCCCAGTTTATGCAATGTTCGAACAACATGCAAATTATCTTACTGCTAATAATTAACTGTCAGGAGTCTCAAGAATACTATTGGGGAATAATCTATTTTCTCCTTCTTTGCTGTTAGAATGGCACCTGTTACAGGAAGAGGCAATCCCAATGACAGACAAGCCCAGAAACTCACACACAACCTACTCTACCCTTTTCTTTCAAACAGTTCAAATTCCACATTTCACTGTTTTAACAGTGCTCCCTCTCCGCAGTTATGGACCAACACAGCTTGAAAGTTTAATATTAAAGTTTGTTTGCTCAATAGGGATGCCTCATTTCTTAGTTATGAGAAGTCTGCTTGCTTTGGTATGAAAATAGATTACTACATTCCCCAGATTCTTTGCTCCTTCCTGAAATACCCTTCTTTATTCCCTTGGAGGCAGAGGGTTTATGGTAGATCAAGTAGGGAAATATTTGTAGGAGTCATATGTTAGATGCTAAAATCTGGGCAGCACATCACTGCCCTGACAACAATCAAACTTTCATTAAATGTCAGCAACTGCTCTTATACAGGAATCCCCAACTCAGTAAGTCTAACTGATGTACAAGACATTTTGTAGTGGATGCAAATTGGGACCACTGCAGCTAAGCTATACTGAGTTACACCAGCAGAAAATTTATCCCATCAGCTTTCATGGCCAGTCAATTAAACCTAGGAAAAAAAATATTTTGTTTCCCTGAGATAAATTTCACTTAAATTGGACCAGTCAGCTACTGAAGCAAACATATAGTCTTACAGCGCATTCATCATTAATCCTTTTTGTTTGTTTTTTTTTTTTCCTTAGCATTTAGGTGTTCAAAGGTATTAATCTCAATTATTTTGTGTTCACCTTGTGCAGTGCATTGTGGGGAGATTAAAAAAAAAATATGATTGACTTTTCTGTATTCTACTACTTCAATGTTAAGACAATGAATACTTTTTTTAATGTCAAATACCAAGAAAAGTGAAATGCATAACATAAAAGAGAACAAGCAGAATAATGTATATTTAAGACACCTGTCCTTTTGTGGAAAGAGAGTGCCCTACTAGGGATACAGTATATAATAATTTCTGATATGTATATATACATATATATACACACACACATATATGTACTATGGTATATCCAAAATGTTGTTAATGAATTTAAAAATTTCACAGATATTAAAATGCTTTAATGATATTCAGACATTTTAAAAAATCCTGTTCACAGATTCCAGCTGCTAGACTGTTATCCCCACAATGTACCCCTTCTCAAACAACATGCAAGGAAAAAGCACACCTCTCTTTATGGTATAGAGAATTCATTACAAACCAAGTCATGTCACCATGATCATAATCCAGAAAAAGTGTTAGCTAAACACTGCACGTAGGTCTCAATGGATACTACTTATGTAGTTTCAAAAATATGTTGTACTGCAATTACAAGCCTCATCAAAATTACTTGCTGGAGAGAAAATAAAAATTAAACTGGAAGCATCACTCAAATTCTAAATTTAAATATGAAACCACATTGAAATACACTTCAAATTTTGTTGAACAGGGCACAAAAGCCAATTATACATTTGAACCACATTTAACATTTATTTTTTTAAACGCTTCTCTTTTTTTAAGTCCAGATCTTTTGAGAATATCCACACTCGTATTCACTGTTACGAACAAAACAAGCATGCACTATGGTATTTGGTAACTAGATAGTCCAAAAGAGTAATTTTTGAGGTTCAATATCAGAAGAGTAATTTTGTTACCTCTGAAAGCTCTCCCAGCAATTGCTACGAGGAAAATGGAGTAAATCACATCAAATGGTATTGTTAGAAAGGAAAAAAAGTAACTTCCTCACACATCACTCCTGAAATTTCACACATATTAGCAATTTAAAACAAAATAACATCAGTGATAATAACTACATCTTCTTACTCACTAAACAGCTCACATAGTGACTTATTTTCTTCTTTGGAATAATAAGTGGGGTGTTGGCTACCTCAACGTACACATGTGACACAATATAAGCAACGAACTCTTTGCAAAGCATCTATCCAGACAGAATCTTAGAAAACAAACAGAAAGCTGAGAATGGACTTAAGATCATAAGATGAATGTACAGAACACTTGTACCTGTAGAACACTAAGAATTAAATCACAGCAGGTATCAAAAAAAGGAACTTATTTATTTTAGCTTAGAAAATGAGGCAAAGGGTGCTTACAGACATGTACTGCTAATTTGCTGACAGCCATCAGAACAATGAACAATCCTGTTTGATTTTTTTTTCCTTCTTCCTTGTATTTTTTTCTTTTAAGAATAAACTTTCAATCCTCAACTCATGTAAAATCTTTGAAATTATTTGGAACAGTGATTATACACACTCATTAAAAACCTGGATATATCAGAAAAGCTTGCTGGGACTAAAATTTCTTCTGTGGACAGTTGTGAATTTTTTGTAAGACTACAGGAATGCATTTGGCTTATCATTTACTCTCTGTGCCTCAGGATTTCATACACATCACTGGTAATTGTCTCACCATACAAAGGGTGTCATGAGATTAATTAACACACCCACCAAGTTACACACCTCTATCCCAATTATGTTCCTCAAATTACTTTTCAAGAGCATTTTAAAAAGCCAATAAAATGCACAGTAAATAGGAAATATGACGATTAATTGTTTTCTAGGTTATTTGTACAATGGCAGTATTTGTGTAAAAGAAGAAATCAAGAGTTCTTGGTAAACTGTTTACGTTCATATGTAATGGGAAGGTAAAGTACTACTGTTAGTTCACAAGGCAGACTAAATGACCACCACCACCACAGGAAACCCTGATAATCAATAATTAACTTTAGCGGAAAACATAAGCAATCAGCAAAATGTTCTCCTAAATGTACAAAAGCACCAAACAAGCAAAAATATGGTTTACCTGGAACTAATTCAACTGAGGAAAAGAAAAAATGTTACAGGCTCTGACTCACAAAGACAATGAAATAACTAGGATATTGTTTGTAATGTTCCTGCCAGTATCTTAGACAATTCAGTGCTTTCAGGTTACTATCTGTGACATGGATCCTGAAAGGGACTGAGAGAAGAATCAGGATCTAATCTAACGCGAAGACTCAATGGTCACTAGAGAGGAAGCAGAGCAAGAGTAAAAAACTTTGCAGCTCTGAGAATAATTGTGATAATGAGGTATCCATCTCTGAGAGAAAGAGTGTCCATCTGTAGAATAATTGAATGAAAAAATTATCTCTTTCAGTGGAATCCTTAATGGTTCCTAATAATCTGGAAACTTCCGCCAGCACCAACACGCTAGAGGGAAGGGATGCCATCCAGAGGGACCCTGACAGGCTGGAGAGGTGGGCCCGTGCAAACCTCATGAAGTTCAGCAAGGCCAAGTGCAAGGTCCTGCATGTGGGCTAGGGCAATCCCAAGCACAAATACAGGCTGGGAGGAGAATGAATTGAGAACAGTGCCCTAAGAAGGACTTGGGGGCGTTGGTTGATGAGAAGCTGAACACAACCCAGCAGTGTGCACTTACAGCCCAGAAAGCCAACCGTGTCCTGGGCTGCATCAAAAGAAGTGTAACCAGCAGGTTGAGGGAGGTGATTCTCCCCCTCTACTCAACTCCCGTGAGACCCCACCCGGAGTACTGCACCCAGCTGTGGGGCCCTCAACATCAAAAAGACATGGACCTGTTAGAGCAAGTTCAGAGGAAAGCCGCAAAGATTCTCAGAGCACTGGACTGCCTCACATATGAGGCTGAGAGAGTCGGAGTTGTTCAGCCTGGAGAAAAGAAGGCTCCAGGGAGACCTTATAGCAGCCTTACAGTACTTAAAGGAAGCCTAAAGGAGAGAGGGAGAGGCACTCTTTATCAGAGAGTGTAGTGACAGGACAAGGGGTAAAGTTTTTAACCTGAAAGAGGGTAAATTTAGATTAGATATTAGGAAGAAATTTTTTACTGTGAGAGTGGTGGGGCACTGGAACAGGTTGCCCAGAGAAGCTGTGGATGCCCCATCCCTGGAGGGGTTCAAGGCCAGGCTAGATGAGGCTTTGAGGATAGTGGAAGGTGTCCCTGCCCATGGCAGGAGGGTTGGAACTAGATGATCTTTAAGGTCCCTTCCAACGCAAACCATTCTATAACTCTATGATTCTATGATTTGGTCAGCTGTGCTTTGAAGGCCATTAGTCCATAAAGAAACATGCTAACCTTGTACATAACACTTATCTGTGGCTTGGAGGCAAGCAGCGTGCTCACCACAGCAGACAGACTCCTTTGAAAGCAGTCTTTTGAAAACCAGAGACGACTGAGAAGACCAGGAAAAGCTGCACAGCACTAGGCATTGAGCCTGTTTGTGCTCAGGGTCTGGGGAAAGCACTTATAAGAACCACTTCAATTTCCTGCTCTACCCACAAGTTCTCCTGTTTGACCTTGGGCAAGGCAATCGTCCCTTCAATACCTCATTTCTCTCTGAAATAGCAGCAATGCACTCATAGCGCTGTTATGAAAATAAATAGGGTTATGCAAACAGATCCTAAATGAATCACCATCTACACAGGGAAAGAGACATATGACCACGCTCAGGAGTACTAAAATAATAATAATCACCATAAAGAACAACATTACTGACACATCTTGGTAAAGGTTCTCTTTATCCTGTATAATTCATTATATCCCTACATAATTTCACAGTATATCAAACTCACATTTTAATATGATAAAGCTACAAACAAAACAAACCATGGACTGTAGGGAACAATCCGCCAGAGGGCAAAGAAACAAAATTATCTTAAATACTGTTCTCTGACCCTAATTTTCATAGGTCCATGGAGAATGCTTTGTGAAAATGATTATTATTTCCCATGTCATGTTATTATTTCAAACAGAAACTTCAAAACCTCTACTCAAAACTGTACTCAGTCTGCTCAGGATTTCTTGTTAAATTTCAAACACACAAAATGACATGCACCCGAGGAAGAAGAAGTCAGAACTTTAAATCAGTATTGAAAAGCACTCTGGATGCATGCTGCATTTCACAGACAGGCAAAAACCATCATAAATTTAGAATGAGCTCATAAGTTATAGGCAAACAATTAGCAATAGGAAAAATTCAGGAACAGTCTGATTCAAGCCCACCAAGCTCAAGACAGGTCTAACACATTACTGCACCAGAAATAGCACAGGACCTGTTTCTCAAGAGATTTTCCATATCCATGGCAAAACTGGAAATACTGCAAAAGCTGCAGCTTTCATGATAGCTGTGCACACAGAATTCAGCACAGCAGTACTTTCAACTGGGATTTTTAGATGGGTCTCCAGCAGAGACAGCCAACAGTAGCATTATGACATTTCTTGTTTTTCTGTCATCAGCTGGAGTGTGTAGACACAAGGAATAAATATTAAATTTAACTTCAATTTCCAACAGAAGTTTGCATTTGGACTGAAAAAGTCTAATTTAGAGGCAGGCCTGGAATTTCTGCTTAATTCAAACTTGTTTGCCTAACTTTTCAAAATCATCAGATACAAAAGAGAAGAAGCAGATTAGAAAATACAACGTCTTCTTTCATGAGCCTCCAGACCACTTAAATGTTGCCTAAAAATACACATTACAACTTTATCCTGTATATCCTCGTGTAGGTGGACAATTGTACTGACGTAAGGTTCTGGGGTTTTTTTTAGTATTTTACCATCTAACTCTGTTAAACATACAAAAGAAAGAACTAAAAAAAAATCTTAATTCCACAACATGAGAGGAAAAAAAAAACAAAATTAGGTCAGGAGAAGAGAGTGCTGTTGCTGCACAAGCATAGTAATTGAAAAATACTTGATCTGTGAATTCGAAAGCAAAAATGCCTATTTTTTATTACTCCGAAATTACAATAATTAAATAAATTCAAGACTAAGATAGACACACACAAAGACAGAAAATAAAAAGAAAAGCTAGTGTTCACTCTCCTAGTAGAAACAAAGATAACCCTACCTTAAATAATTCAAACTCCTTCTTTGGCATCAACAGCTATCAATCCACAAGGGATATTTGCAATTAAAATAAATGCATACACAGCCATTAGGATAGAAATTACCACCTCTAAGCAAGTAAGCAGGAAAAAAAAACCCTTAAAGGAAAGCATTTTGCTGTATCTTTATCAACTTTATTTTCATCTTAGGCTCTATGTAACACATAAATCAGCCTCAGCCTGTACAAGAAATACAAACCTTTTCACATATCAGTGTAACATGCAAATATTTTAGTCTTGCTGTGAATCTCTTTCTCCTCCATGCACACACATGCATACTTCAAAAGAAAGTAGTTCTTCCAAGGAGCAGACAGTACCTGTATGGTGCGGGTATATGCAGGCTCTGACCATCCTTCTTGATTCCTCAGAGGGTCCAAAATGTTGTTTGGCACAAAGCCTGTGCTGCCACTTTTATTCTGAACCTTCCACCATTGCTTTCTGTCATCCAGAATCTGAAATAATTTGGTAAATTAATTACATATTTTTTCTGACTTTCCTCCTGCCAGTACTTCGGCTATGCATCATTTCAAAACAAAACCATAACTTTGCCAGGTTCTGCGATTGCCAACACATCTTACACAGATATTCCCTAAGAAACCCCTGTAGGCTTCCTTGATTATCACCAACATTAATTCTACATGGTAGTACTGCACTTTTCAAAATGTGGCTCTCAAGAAAGGATATGGAAGAAAGTGTGTAATAAACCTCTACAAACTTGGACATGTGCTGGACAGACAGAATGAAAATAAGTATTTGCACAGAGGGGCTGGCACCTCTACAACCTATATGCTGTCAACAAAAGGAACAAGTAACTACCAATAACCTCAAGAAAAGTGCACCGTTCTAGGAGAGCACAAATTTGGAGAAAGAGTACTTCTGAGTAAACAGGGAACTGAAGCAGGATGGCCAGAAGTCATCTGAAATCTGACTACTTGCCGTGCAATCTCATACTCAACATTTTCTCTTTGTTGCTCCCTCCCTTCCAAATGTGTCTAGCTTTCAGGGTACTAACTCTTCCAGGAAAGGACTGTCTTTCACTATGTCCTGTGCGTACACAGATAGTTTTTGCCAAAGCCAGTTTTTGAATACTAATAAATGAGGCTTTAAAAAGCAACACCAGAGAAAACAGAAGAAACCCACATACATATTTCTAGCATGGATCTCTACAGCATCTATTCATAAGTCAGTCCAGAATCTCTATTTATCTTGTCTACGATGCAAAACAAATTAATTGAACTTTCCATATTAAGGGAGATAAACCAAACCAATTGAAGTAATCATTAAGGAAAGCCACACTGTCGACTGGAAAGGTACCCCCAGCTTTGAGTAGTACCAGAAGTTTGTGGTTTCTCTTTACAAAAAAAGTTACCTCTACGATCTCTTCTCTCATGACAGAAAGCTCACTATTGTTTCTTGCCATAAATTCGTACTTGCATTTGGCATATTTCTTGGTCTGTGCTTTATTGTGTGCTTCATAGTTTCTGCAAAGCAAAGATCAGACAATTGTACAGTGAGACAATCAAGCAAATAAAAACACAAACAAAATGCCCTCTTCCCACAACCTGCAAAACACTTAAACAAAAAAGCCTCCACCGCAGCACATGATGCGCTGTAGAACTACCTATTCATAACACACTAAGTGCCAAAAAAAAAAAAAACCAACCAAAAAAACCCCCAAAAAGGGTACTTGAACTACACAGACCTTAAGAACTGGTAACCTTTATTGGCTCACTGCTTGAAAGATGTATGATAATAACTTAGATTAGCAGGTGCCATTGTTTTAAAATTAACATGTACACTATATTTAGTCTGTTTTCCTACAGTAAGTTAAACAATCATTTGCCACATAAACAAATTACTAAGTACATAATTGATATCTTGTATACTGTATTTCTACTGCTCATCATAAATTGTTTCAAATACATAATAGATGAATAAATTTTTGTCCTCAACACCAATGGAATTAAACTCTAAAAAATGCTTACCTACTGCAGATCAGTTTTCTTAACTGACCATAAGATACCATCAACTCTAACAGCCTCAAGTTAGTGTATGAATTAAAAATGAAATATAACTTCTTGGCAGTTACAAACAGGGTTCATTGTAGAACAAGGCATACTCTGTGTCTTTCTGTTTCCATGAGGAAAGACCTGTTCAGAATGCCTTTAGGCAGGAATCTACTAGTTCTTTTGATGTAGTATCTCTTCAAGTTGAGAAGCCCCCCAGACCCCTCAAAACAGGCCCAAAAGAAACCATTATTCACTTGTTGCAAATTACACTCAACAACCCAAACCCATATCAGGTAGCAAAGTTAAAAAAAAAAATCTCCAAACAAATAATGAAAACATGAGGCAATCAATGGCTTGAAATGCTGCATATGACATCATAGCACAGGGATACAAATACAGATGGTTTTTGATGCTGTGTAACTATGGGTCCCAGGTGCGCCTGAGCAACCCAGTAGTTACCTAGCTGTTGCATGGCTGTGGAGAACTGTCTCACTTGACTTGAAGAGCAGAACAAAGGAAGAGTCATATTTAGACGGAAAGATTATTTTGAAAGAAAGACCAGACACTAAAAGTATTTAAGGAGAGAGAGAAAAACATGGGATGAACCCCAGCCTGCACAACAGCTGTTATGAGGCTGACAGATGTGCGAGTAATCACATTTTTTTCTGCCACCCACTCAAAATTCATATAATTTTGAACTCCTTTCTTACAATTTCAGGGGTATGACTAATATACTTCTGAAGGTACTTTTAGGCTGCCTTTCCAAAATAATTTAACTAATAGTGTCTTCCTACCTTGTCCACACCTACCTATCCTGACCCCTTCAAAAAACATAACTCAGGAAGAATTTTTAAAAATGCTTATGTTTCAGTTCTACTCCACTCTGTTGCAACCAACAGCAGCTTTCCCAGAGCACGGGCTGGTCAGTGGCTGTATGCTTTTGAAGAGATCGTAATTCTTCAAGCCCAGCTTAATGAGCCAAACCGTTTACTTGGGGCACAACATTCTCAGCACTTCCCTCCCTCCCTCCATTCTTCACTGTGCTTTCTTATTGCCTGTCAGATACACTGGAACCGCAGCCCTCTGCTCTCCTGTGCCTAGCCAACTGCGTAGATTTTCAGAGTGCTATTCCATGAATGACAGCACAAAACCACACAGCATACTACTGTGAAACACCACACAACTTGTTGAAATACTATGCAGTACTCTTTCAGCATCAGAGACTCCCGACGCACCTAACATCACGCTGAAAGTTTAAGACCCTGACACTTATTCTACCTCATCCAAGGAAAGCATACCTTACTGGAGGTCCCGGCTTGTTGGAATAAGGCTCACTGAAGTTCCCTGATTAAAATTTCCCTGGACAAGGTGTAACATACCTGTCCCTCAGAAGGTAGTGGGTGGTGGCTCAATCACTGCTTTCAGATTGCTCATTAGGAAAGCCAGCTTTGAACAAAGACTAGCAAACTGGCTGAAAAGGGTCAGCTTGGATTTCTCCCTCCCTCAAACCCACTCCTCCATCTGCTTCTTCACAGATGCTTTAAAATTTATCTTTAAATGGAAGATACTTGGGGTAAACACATATTAACAGCTTCCCTGAGCTCCAGGCATGTATTATTACGCATCTCTAGAGCCAATTAGCAAATGGAAGTTTTTGTAGTGTTGAACAAACTGGGAGAGAGAGACACACTGTGGATGTTTGCATCAGCACCAGCCATTTAGACTCTCTCCTGCAATGAGTAGTGAGAAACACTACAGCATGTCCCATTTCATATCTTTCAAAAAACTAATTTCACATTACATGAACTGCTTCTTAGAAACACCCATTTCTCGCTACCCGCCACATAGGAGGCTTGCATGACTCTTTCAGTTGCAGCCAGATACACTGATATCATCAATAGCTCAATACAATAAGCCGCATTCTCTAAACCTGAAATGAAGGCAATGAGATTTGCATGGAATACTCTTACTCTGAAAGGACAATACAGGTCTTATCACATTACAGATAAGAGAGAAAGGAATTTAGAGTACTGATCACCTCAATTTCAAGCTGACTGGTCCTGAGACAACAACCCATAAAGTAACCAAGTCTGAGGAAAAAAATTAGAGAGGACTACTACTGCTGTTTTTGTTATGAAGAATAAATCCAAAATTCTGGAAAAGAACTAAGTCTTCACTCTGCACACCATATGGGAATATGTTTGCATGCAGATTAACAGGACCTCTTAGCACATAGCTCAAAACTAGGGGTTATGCAAAGGTTTTAATCAAAAGAATTCTACTAATGTTGTTTTAACCAGCAATTTGATCCCAAAAAACTTAAAAGTCTCCCATGGCACACAAGCTAAAATACTCTTCATATGGTGTACATGGACTATGGTTTGGCATGGGGGAGCAATTCCAGCACTGCTTTACTGATTTACTTCCACAGATTGTACTGGTATAAATTCTCCCTATAGTCTCCCAAGACTCCAAGGATCACTGGCATCGATCTTGTCAAGCTATTTGGATTTCGGCTAAAACGAAGGGGATGAAAGCAGATGTGCAAAAAGACACTGGTTGCTATGCAAACATTTCAGAGCCTTTTCGGTACCATTTGAAAGACAATGGAAAAAATGAGGAGTTACTATTCTGAAAGTGCATGTTTATGCACCAGCCCAGAAAACAAAAAGCAGGAGACTATGGAACACTGAGTGGGCAGCTAAACAAATCAATCAATCAATCATTCCAAACAAGGACAGATGAATCTCAGAGCAGACTTGTCATTCTTTGTAGTTCTGAAAAGAGCAAAGAATATATTTAAAAACATGAAAAAAAGCAGAAATAAGATTTGAACCTAAACAGGAGCATTCTGTGTTCTCAGTCAGGTTGGAATTCCACTATATCATTTTGGACAAAAGCATCAATTTAACAACATACATACACAGGGTAGTTTCATAGAAATTATACTAAGAGAGTCTTAATGATGTGCCTTAGAGAAGCACAGCAGAACACCCACTGCTAACCAGAATTGCTTCCTCACAGAAATAATGATCTGTTCCAGACAAAACCAGAGGTAATCACAGAGACTGCCACCCCGATAGCAGTAAGTCGGGACAGTTATCCACAGCACCACGTACTCCATTGATTCAGTGTTACCTATCTACATGTCGGCTAACAGTTTGCTTAAAGGCAGCAACAGCCGCCCCCTGGTCCAGCAGAGGCCCTCTTTTGTAAACGGTGTTACTGAATTCATACCCATCGGACGGAGGGTAATCGGGAACACTGGGAGGCTGGAAGACAAAAAAGAAACAAAGCCACAAAGTGGATTAGTGTCATCAGCAGCATTGCCTAGATCACTTAATCCAGCACCCCTAGGGTCCCTGTCAGCATTCACACATCCTCAGGTGCTTACAGTTCTGCTATGAAAAGTTAATAACTTCTGCGTTTCAAATACATAAACAGGGAGATCAAAAGGACAAGAATAAAAGAATTTCTATTCTAAGTCATCCCACTGCATTAATATTGCAGTGGATAGTCTTTAGAAAAACAGTTCTCTGGGGCAAGGTCCATGTCATCTCTCAGATATCACTACAGCAACACAACTTACAAACAGTGACTGAATGGCTTTAAAATAAACTGCACTGAGAAAAAACTTTGAGCTTTTCTTCTGTATGTGCACTTAAAGCCAGAAAACTCTAGCTAGCTAACAGTAAGTCTGTATAAAAAATAAAACCTCCCAAGTAAAATTATCACTCTACTGCAGGACCATATCATAATTTCTTTCATCATTATTTCTGTCACCCTCTCACTGGACATAATTACAGTCAAAGAAGAAATGCAAAAAGGAATGTGATAGTTTGTATAGTTAAGGATTTCCATAAAGGAAAATAATCACCATTTTTCACAAACATATATGTAAGAATATTCAAGGCTTTAGGAAATTTTTTTAAAACAGCAGTTCTTTAAAAACCCCCACTTTAAATACAGCAATGATACTCTCCTTTCAAGTACAAATTATTTTAACCATAACTCCCCAAAATAAAAATGCTGTGGCTACAGAAAAGCCACTCATGTAATTTCTGTCTCCAAGTATCTGATCTAGTACCCACAGACACCTGCCTATAGGGCTAAGGTTTCATGAAAATAAACTAAAACCACACAAAACCCCCCATACATATGGAATATTCTTTAAAACTATATTAAGACTATATTTGAAAAAGATCCCAAGTGTCACCTAGCTTATACCTTACATCAAAAGACACCCAGGAAGGAAAAACCCATTTTACTTTGCACACAAATTATCTGCATTGCCTTAGCCTCACTAGGCTCTCCAACACCAGTTCTCTGATGTTTCACTGCCACTTGAAGTCCCCATCACTGAACTGCCTCCACCTTGAAACCCCTCTGGTGGGAGCTGCATGTGTGACTACATCTTAAAGTTTAGGAACGGAAGAAAACCTAGGTTCTAATGAGCAGGAACCACCAATGTGCTTTGCCAGACGCCAGAGCCGTCCCTGCCTAGCAGGGAGAGCAGCCCCATGCACCCCCTTCCTGCTCCCAGTGCAGCACGG
Source organism: Pterocles orientalis (assembly GCA_011057875.1). Classification (NCBI taxonomy): domain Eukaryota; kingdom Metazoa; phylum Chordata; class Aves; order Pterocliformes; family Pteroclidae; genus Pterocles; species Pterocles orientalis. The sequence goes on along the minus strand of WKFP01014060.1, from coordinate 113,106 downwards.
CTCTCAACATGCAGCCTTGGTCCTCAGGAGAGCAATGTTACGCTGAGACACAAGGCCAGTTAATGGCAAGAGACAAACACTTCAATTCTCATCTTATTTTCCCAGTACTCTTCGTTGAACAAGCTGTTTTGACAGACTTAAGAAAGAATAATTACTCTGATATCACCCACTACATTTTGCACTCACACAGCTTTTTCCAGCTGAGCACCTACAGCATTTCACAGCTATTAAGCAGCTCAGTGGTTTCCCCCATAGGGATGTGCTGAGGAGGCACAGGACAGGGACCCAAGGTACCAAGATTAAATGACTTGCCTAACACCATGCGGGAATCAGCAAGAGTCATGAAACTATGGCCTGACATCCCAGGTGCCAGGCACACAAACGCCTTTCAGTGAACTGGTATGTATGTATATATATATATACACATATATATATATGCATACATTTTTTTTGGTCTTCTGAAGATTAAGACAAAGAGGCTAAATTGGCACAAACAACTCCTAATCTAACCAACATTACCACAATGAAAAAGAATGCAATCAACTCCCTGAAACACAAGCAGCCAAAATACCTCAATATATTCTCCTCCTCCAAATTTGTTTTTATTATATATATAAATAACAAATTAAATTCTTACAATCATCAGAAGAGAAAAATTAATGCTCTTCTTTTTTTCAAGACTATTTTTGTCTTTTTATTATTATTATTTAGACGGACCACAATATAATAAAAAAAAGGGCATGGAAATACAGAGCAGCAGTGCAATGCTGAAACAATGCTTGATCAGACTTTTTGGGGAGATGACTAGGGAAGGTGGTAACAGCAATGGCAATAGCTACATTTCACATTATTGTGCCCATTAACTTTACTAAATACTTTTTTTACTCAAAATGCACCACTGGCAATAACAGCTTTTTGGCACATTTATTCTTGTACGTCTTGTTAGGCATACAGCCAAGTGTTTTTTCCTCCTTTGCTTGGCAGAATTTTACCCAATTTGTTTTTCTCTATAGCTGAGTAGACTTTTTTCTGACTAACAGAGATCTCAATTAAAACAAAGTTTTATTGTTTCAAGCTTTCCATGGCAGTTTTGATAAACTTTTGCTGGGGAAGCTTTGTCTTCTCCAATAAGACAATTGCTCTGCAAGAGAACACCATCCCATAACAGCCAACAATCCTTTCTTTGAATCTTCTTCCACATCTGCATTTTTTCATTAACAGATAAAAACATAACTATTATATATATTATAAAATTAAGATAAAATCCAGCATCATTGCATTAAGGTATACTCCAAAGATAGTACTGGTGTAGATTGCTCGAGGAACACAGAAAAGGCTATGGACTGAACCTAGAAAATTCTTAGGTACACTTCCATATCGACTGCTAACATGGCACTTTGGACTCACTAACACTTGATTTAAACTATAACTAGCAGAGAAAAATAAATTAAAATTTTAAATTAAAGCTTATATCCTCCCAAAACCAAAACACTTCCAAAATGAAAACTTTATGTTTAAAAGGCAATAAGTTTTTTTTGTAAATTAAAAAGCTTAGAAATCCACGTATATTCTTAAAATTTTCACAACATTCAAAGTACATTTTCTGTCCAACTCTACTGAAAAAGTAAGGGTTAGAATCTTTGTTGAGAAACAAAGGGCCTGACTATAAAGTTGATCAGAAAACGTTTGCCTTCTCTAAGTAGAATAACCTATCTTTGCCAAAGTCATCACATTTCTTGAGAGAAAAAGATGGGAAAGTGTTCCTGTGCAATAATTCATCTAATTGGCAGCTGGTTTTCAGAAGCAAGGCCTACATTACCTGACATGGCATTACTCTGATAGCACCTCCAAATACTTTCTTGCAATACAAAGAAAGTATCAAGAAATTAATGAAAGGAATATTAAATTCCACATTTGTGAAGAAGCAGCTTAAATCCAAAATTTCCTAAGAACTGGCATTTTTTTCTTTTTGTCTGTGTGCGTACACGCGGATGCACATTTGAGAACACTTTGGTTCAAATACTCCCTAAAGTATATATGATCAAAATCAATAGGATCTGAAAGCACAGGTCAAGAATCAAACCAAACCTTTGGGGCCTTGGACTATCCTCCCAATGGAGGTGGGAAAGTGCACCAAGTTAAAGGAGAGTAGTACGCAAAAGCCTTATATTTTATCTAAATACATTTTTGGTGGCTGAACAGGTATTTGATTTCACATAACTTTAATATAAGTATACTGAGCTTGCACTGATGTAGCAGATGTCAAAGCATGGTTACTCCAACAATGTCACAGAATATTTTCTTTATGAAGGAAGGAGTTGGTGTTGCCTTCATCTAATTTACAAAACGCTGTTGGCAGGTAACCTACCTCAGTTGACAGTCTTTTCATTTCTTGTTTCCGCTGTTGCTCTGCAACGTTTGCCACAGACTCAGCCAAGTGATTGAGTTCTTGCTCCTTTGGAGCTCCCATGAAGTTCAGCAAAGGAGGCTCCCAACCATTTCGGAAACGGGGGACATAAGGTGGAATAAAATGGTCTTTGGGCCAGTCCGCTCTATATGAAAGGTAGAGATTTGTATCAAGGGCCATACAAATATTGGTGTAATAGGTTTCCATAACATTTAAATGCTTTAGAACTTTTATTACTATAGAGGAGAAGCTGGTATTACAGTCCAGGCAGAATTGTGCTAGAACACAGAAAATCATCAGAAAATCTCTCTTGTCCACAACTATGCTCCCTGCTGTGTTCTGCAGAAAGAAACTGCTCCTGCGTAAGGACACGTCAATGGTAAAACACAAATTTTTGTCTTGTAGCAAAGGATGAATAATATAAGAAACAATCACAAACAAATCTAGGATTTTAGATGTTAGATGGGGAAAAATATTGCAATGCTTTCTCTATTTGCGCTAAAGCACCAGACAAAATACTTGCTTTATGAGTAAGTCTGAAAGCAGGTATGAAGCATGGAAGCTTAGAAGGCCTAACTACACCTAAACCAAAAGGTTAAACTGTAGCTTTTACTGACAAAAAAACAACTCTACGTGTTCCAAGACACAAGAACTGTCATCACATTTGCTGTTTTATAGTGCAGATTGATCTATTTATGTATTACTTGCTCTGAAAGAGCACCATTAGCATTCCCTGTTGTAACACAAAATACCTAAATTAACACTTTCGTGGTCTTCAATTGGGCTATAGAAGCAGAAATGGGAATGTACATTACATTCTTTTAACAGTCTCATTGTTGACACTGCTGAAAATTAAGGGACAAACCTGCCACCCACACTGCAGGAGCAGTTAGCAATTACTAGCCCATTAGAGCAGGCCTGAGCTAGGTCAATAACGCTTGAGGTTCAACATTCACCTCTCCTGCTACACCCCACCACAGTGTACCTCTGCATACTGAGATCAATCAGACCATCATTTCTAACCTGCACAGGTCAACCAACTATATTCTAAGTTCTTCATTCTTCACTACCCAACATGAACTACTTCTCTTCCCATTAAACATTTTCAGGATGGACTAAACAAATTATGATGGCAGTTCCCAACACAGGGAGCCCATTGTTTTACCCTGTGATCTGTTTTCCCTTCACAATGTCCCACCACAAGCTGCTATGAAGCCAGCAGAGCTTGAGGAAGGCAAAGGCAAGCAAATGGTGCTTTTGTGGGGTAAGCTCTCTGGCAACCACAAGGAACTGCAATTCCTGTTTCCAGCTCATTTTGTAGTAGCAGGCTGAACAATAGGCCCAAAGGATGAATTTGGACATTCCTGGTCCTGCTGCAGAGCGAGATCAGGGAAGGGAAAGACCTGTATGTCACTCTCCCTATTCTGAGGATGTTTGTCACTTCATGCTCTAGGGCCTTCCATGCAGCCTTCCTTATCAGAAAAACATTCAACTATTTTAATCAATCATTCAATTAATTAATTAAAGAAAGCCACTTGGTAGACGTTTATGTTCCAATTTGAAACCTAAGAGCAAGGATGAATAAACAACAAATGCATGATGCATTTCCAGCACAAGTGATTGCATACTTAATCATCATTAAATGTACTCATCTACCACAGATTACAGAGTTAAAATGTACTTTGCTGATTTAAGCTTTTCCTTTTGCATGTTCTATTTACCTAAGTAATTTCAAACCATACACACACCTCAAAACCAACAAATGCATAAAATACTTTATTTTTAGCTAAGCCAAATTGTAACATTGAATCCATTAAATGTAACATGCAGGGTATGCACATGTAACCTGGTTCAGCCAATAAACATTGTTTAATAATTATAAGCATTTTCTTTTGAGTATAAAAGTATTATGCTTTTGAAGAAGTAAAGACATTGAACATTTTTAGTATTTGATAATTATTGGAAATTGAAAATAGAAATCTGTATCTTGTTCTTCAATATTTTGTCACTTTTAATTGACTTTTAATGAAGTCCTCTGGACTGGGTTGGAAAAATAATGGCAAAAAACAACTGGAAACATGAAAGGGACAGCTCAGAAAAAAATGACTGCAAGATGTTATGTCAAGAGGTTCTTGATACCACAGACAAAACAAAAATTTGTCTGCATTTTCTCCCTCCTTGAGACCCCTGAAATCAAACCACTCCCACATCCCACTGAGACTAAAGAGTTCCTTTCCAAAAACTTCAAAGAACAGTTTTGAAGAGTCTAAAGCCTAAAAAACTACTATTGAGTTTATTAGGTGGATAACTTTGTTAAGATTGTGTCAATAAATTTGAGTTTAGAGATCATCTCTATGCAAAGGCTTTTTCTCACCTAGCTTTGGTCCATGTGTCACCCAATGACATCCATAACTGTCCTTCCTCACTGGTGACAGTATATCGCAGGAAGTCTATAGTATCTTTTGTTAAGAGGGGGCTGATTACTGTACCAGCAAGCTCTGGACCTCCTGTTGTCTGTACCACCTAAATCCAAGTAACACAAAGAATACACGTATTGTCAGTAAGGAAGTTACTGTGAATATAAGTTACCTACAGTTCTGCTAGGAAACATCTTTTACTCACAAAAACATTTCCCCTGCCCCCCAACTCTGAGAAGCTAACAATATGTCTTAATGTCCTACAGATTAACTAAACCATTTATTGCAGAGGAACTGCTATTCTGATCATCAACCATTATACATTTAGACCCACTTTTGGCAATGTTATTTTTTGCTCTACTAATCGAAACCACACATACTTCCATTCAATAAACATATGGCTATGCTTTCAAATCTCCTCCTACATTATCTCAACTTTTTATTGTTAATTAAAAATTATAATGACAAACTGCAACACACAAAGCTAAAGATTATTTACATAAATATATTTAATAGATGGGAATATATGCAGAAAAGGATATAAATTATTTTCCTGAGATACACACATTTCTCCTTAGTTTTTGTCAAGGG
>WKFP01014060.1:81646-101024 GCA_011057875.1 Pterocles orientalis | reverse complement strand
GTAACCTGGTTCAGCCAATAAACATTGTTTAATAATTATAAGCATTTTCTTTTGAGTATAAAAGTATTATGCTTTTGAAGAAGTAAAGACATTGAACATTTTTAGTATTTGATAATTATTGGAAATAGAAATCTGTATCTTGTTCTTCAATATTTTGTCACTTTTAATTGACTTTTAATGAAGTCCTCTGGACTGGGTTGGAAAAATAATGGCAAAAAACAACTGGAAACATGAAAGGGACAGCTCAGAAAAAAATGACTGCAAGATGTTATGTCAAGAGGTTCTTGATACCACTGACAAAACAAAAATTTCTGTCTGCATTTTCTCCCTCCTTGAGACCCCTGAAATCAAACCACTCCCACATCCCACTGAGACTAAAGAGTTCCTTTCCAAAAACTTCAAAGAACAGTTTTGAAGAGTCTAAAGCCTAAAAAACTACTATTGAGTTTATTAGGTGGATAACTTTGTTAAGATTGTGTCAATAAATTTGAGTTTAGAGATCACCTCTAAAATATGCAAAGGCTTTTTCTCACCTAGCTTTGGTCCATGTGTCACCCAATGACATCCATAACTGTCCTTCCTCACTGGTGACAGTATATCGCAGGAAGTCTATAGTATCTTTTGTTAAGAGGGGGCTGATTACTGTACCAGCAAGCTCTGGACCTCCTGTTGTCTGTACCACCTAAATCCAAGTAACACAAAGAATACACAAGGAAGTTACTGTGAATATAAGTTACCTACAGTTCTGCTAGGAAACATCTTTTACTCACAAAAACATTCCCCCTGCCCCCCAACTCTGAGAAGCTAACAATATGTCTTAATGTCCTACAGATTAACTAAACCATTTATTGCAGAGGAACTGCTATTCTGATCACCAACCATTTTACATTTAGACCCACTTTTGGCAATGTTATTTTTTGCTCTACTAATCAAAACCACACATACTTCCATTCAATAAACATATGGCTATGCTTTCAAATCTCCTCCTACATTATCTCAACTTTTTATTGTTAATTAAAAATTATAATGGCAAACTGCAACACACAAAGCTAAAGATTATTTACATAAATATATTTAATAGATGGGAATATATGCAGAAAAGGATATAAATTATTTTCCTGAGATACACACATTTCTCCTTAGTTTTTGTCAAGGGACACAACATTTCAGTGTTGTTATCCTCGAAAAGGTTACAGAGCATATAAACACAAGAGTTCTGAAGGAAAACACTGAGAAAATTATAAAACCTTACCATATGTAGTGGGGTAAAGAGAAAATGAACCAGTTCAGCTGCACTAGGATTCTGGATATGGAACTTCAGTTTGGCCTGAAGGAATGGGAAAATGATACGTTTTCAGAAACACTTAACTTTTATGACAATAAATACTTCATACAAGAATGGCCATCTGTGGTCAGGCCACAGGTCTGTCTAAGCCCAAGCCTTTTGTCTACAACATCTGCTAAATGGAGAGCTCATTCAGCCAATTGCTTCTGAATCCACGTTTATCTTTAGCACCTATTGTGCAGAACAAGAAGTTCTGCAACTGAATTATATGCTTAGTAAAGCAGCATCTCGTGTGGAAATTTGTAATCTTAGTTCCATTAGTATTCTGTAGTTCTTTTCCAAATTATTTGCTTTCTACAGTGATGCTAATAACCATTTACAGATTCATTACGTTCTTTCTCTTTTTGTTTTTTTCCATGCTAAAGTAATTCTTTTGAGCATTCTTGTCCTACCTGAACCTTCTTCAGTTTTGCTACAGTGGGAACAAACTGCACGTTGATGCTCTTTATTTGTTAATTTTCTCTTTTTTCCCCTAATTGTTCTTAACATTTGATTGGCTGATCACCATTGAACAAAGATGACATTCTCACAGGAATTTGTATTACATCAACATTTTGTTCTAAACCGTACTGTATATGAGATTCTTCTGCAGCTGTCCATGACTCCATCGTATCTGTCAATACCGAATTTCATCTTTCCCAAGATATTTTCATGAGATACTTCTATGTTTGTAGATTATACTCTCCATTTGCCAAAACACTTGTAAACATGTTGGACAGCAAAGGCTTCTGCAGAGGCATGCGTGGGACTTCACTGCTGAATTTGTTGCACTTTGAGAACTTTTAGTCCTGTAATTTGTTTTCTGTTTCACCAAAAAAGAATCTAAGAGGCTACATTTAACATCACAGTAGCTCAGTTTCTTTAAGAACTTCAAGGTATGCAACCTTGCTGAATGTGTTATGGAAATCCAAAGAAACAAAAAACCAAAGAACTGATGAAACTGTAGACATTATTTTGTTTTCAAGATGCATGTTTGTTTCTTCTTCAATTTAATATACCCGCCTACAAACTGCAACCAATGTGGGGGTTCCTCAGGGGTAACTGATTGTAATACGCCCTCAGATCCGTGGAATAACTTTAAAGATTATCAGCATTACCTTATCCACTTCTCTTCCCCTGTAAGAAAGGCAGTTTGCGAGAAGTTACACACCATATTCTGTGGTTTGCTGACAGTTTTTGGAATAGATGGATGAATGGTGCCCATTCAAACAGGGATTCCATTCATCTGCCTGTAACTTGCCATTTTGATTTGCTGTTCTTTAATCCATTCTCAGTTCTTCAATTTGAAACACATCATCTCTTATGCCCACTATAAAAAAATTGTTTACATGAACATACTGTCCACTGTCAAGATTTTCAAAGTAAATATATGCATTAAAAAAAAAATATACTTTCTCTGATACAGCTTCTTGTAGGATTTCTTTTATTTACTTATCACCTCTTGGCCCTGCAGGCTCCAGAAGTAAGAAGCATGCCAGAATGTGTTTTTAAAAGTTATAGTAGTTTTTATCCTATCTTGCCGTCTGTTCCTCAAACTGCTTTTGGCTAGCCTCATTCTACTTTTACATCTAGCCTTCCAGAGTGTATCTCCAAACGACGAAAGGAAGAGGATGTCTTTTTACTTCTAATAACTTCCTATACATTGTTCTTCAGTCATAACAACTTTCCTTCAGTCTTTCTAAAGTTTTTTTTGACAGATGGTAGGCATTTTCTAGGAGCTCCCATCATGGTGTTTTAGAACAGTTCCCATTCTACTGACAAAAGTTTTATTCTTCTAGCTACTCCTTTTATTTTTAAACCAGATTCTTCATTTTATATAGTCCTCCAACACCATGTCTGACATATAGCACCAGGAAGTGAAATATCAGGCTTTTGCGGCTAATGCAATGATGCTGAAGTACTGTTACAGCACAGCTCTTCAAGAGCAACATTAGAAACAAGGTCCTAGATGCTGCTGAGCACCAAAAAAAGAACTGCTTCTTCTTCTGCACAAAAGATAAAGATTCAAAAATGCACATGTTCTTGGGTGAAAAACTAATTTAAATGAAGAAGGCAGTAAGAAGTAAGAATGGAGGAAAATGAACTTTACAAGCACTATTACTGAGAAGGATCAGCATGTTCTAAGACATCTGTCCCCCAAACCCAGCAATCCTTTAAGGTCAAAATCACAGCATTTGATGTATGGTTTGGGGAAAAAAAAAAAGAAAAAAAAGACACATTTTTAACATTTCTAAATATCTCCTACAGTCCTGCAATCAGGATTCATTCCCCAGAAGGAAGAAACTGCTGATTTGACTTAGAGAATGCAAGAATAATTTTCCCTGTTGGCATAGCTTCCCCAGCAATGGGAAGGGACAGTCAGCATCTGAAAGTGAATACTTTGAAGGTGCCCCACTTGCTGCCTTCCTTTAATAGCACTTGCAGAAGAACAGATGCCAGGAGAAGGCTCTTGAATTAGCATCTCTGTTTGTTGAGAATCTATAAAGTGACAGCAATTTGTCAGATGGAGTGTTCTGAGGCCAGAAAGGTCCAATGTAATGATGACAACTAGCAAAGAGAGTCTGATGGACATAGCTAAATGAAACTAAATTAAGGCCACAGCTGGTGATGCTGGCAAGCATGCAACAGAACCGTGATCCCAACAGACATTCCTAGAAATTCTTTTATGATTTAAACTCAAATTTTCCAAGTAAAAGGCTTTAAAGAACCAGGAAAAGAAGAAACACAACAATGCTGAAAGAAACAGGCTCATCTAGTCACTGTGTAGATCCCTTGAAGAGCAACATCCCAAAGCTGGCTCAAAGGCCAATGCAGGCCACAGGTTGCCAGCTCTGCTCTTGTCTCATTTCAACTTTGGATAGAGAAGGAAAAGGTGAACATCCAAGATCAGTCAAGAATCAGCTGAGCTATCTTCCTGTTTGTCAGCCAAGGACCAACATTTGCAGGTATATCAACATTCTTGAAGAGGATACCACGGGTTTGCTCCTTCTGAAAGAGCAGTGGAGACCAAGACAATGCAGACCCAGGCTCACAATTCCCTGGATGGCATGACCACCTCTGCACAGCTGGCAGCAGAAGGGCATTTAAGTACATGGACATGGTACCTGGAAACTTATAGACAGAAGGCATAAGACTTGATTAACACACTCCCAAAGACAAGATAACTTTCTGCAGCTCCCTCAGGGGAGTCAACAATAAAGCATCCACACCCTCTGGAATAGCAGGAATCTCCAAGAAAACTCCACTTAAAAATAACCACAAACAAAAACTCTCATTTTATTCATTATTCCTTTTCCTCTTCATCTTTCCCCAAAATTTTGGTTCTTCACTTCATACTAGTGGGATAAGACATATGAAAACCAATGCAGCAAAACTGACACCCAAATTAATTTGTAGTGGCAGGGAAAACAAAGATCAAATTATACTTAATGTTAACTGTCCCAGGAAAAAAATTGTTACAGCATGCCTCACACTATCGCATCCACTAGCAGTCACTTACCAGAAGATTGAAGCCATGTTTGAATTTTTGGAAGCAGTCAACAAATTCATCTGGAGGTGGTGGTTTTGCACGGAGAGTAAGAACTCCCTCTGGTGAATAAAATTAGTTTTTTATAAATCCATGTATATGTTATATAATTTCTATGAATATTACAGGTATAGTAAACTTATAAATACATAGCAAATTCACCAACTTACAGAATTTTTTAAATACAGAACCACAACAGTGAGCATATTCTGCAGGTATATCTAATTCGTCACTCCCCACTGACTTCAAGCAAATGTTTTTCACAGGTTTCCCTCTAAGAATATACTGATGGGATTTTTTGTGCTCAAAGTGAAAGAAAATTAATACATTAATGAAAAAACAACACAAAAAGACACAGTTGCTAGTTATTTTCAATGATCCCTAGAGAAACAGATTTGTGTGTATCAAGAATTCTTACCTCCAGGTCCTTTCTTTTTACTTTTCTTAGTTTTCTTCCTTTTTGAAAGTTCAGCAAACGCTTCAGCAGCTTTTTGAAGTTTGGTAACAAAATATTCAATGTCATCCAAAATATGGTTCAGAATTTGCTATGGGAGAAAAGAAAAGTAACAGTTGCTCTGTAGAACCTATAGCAGAAATACTCAGAAATCAAAATTACTACACTGACACCAACAGCTTCCTTCAGAACAAAGTCCATGCTTGAACATTGCATATTATACTCTTTATATTCTTAATTTTGCACACTTGAAAAGTATTTTAAAAAACTTATGGCCATGGGATTTTTTTTAAAATATAAGCACCATGACTATTAAATTCAGTTGGGGATTATGTAATTTGTTCACACATTACATTTCTTTCACAATACATGAAAAAAATTATAATTATTTGTGTAGCCCAGCATTTTCCTAAACAGTATGACTTCATAATCCTAGTAGAAAGTATTAAGATGTTTGCTGAATCTCAGAATGTGAGTTTTATAGAAGTACTCTTTGAAGGATTGTTTTCAAAGAGCAAGTAGAAGAAAATGAAGGAGCCCCTGGGGAAAACGTATATACATCAGTTCCGCAGGCCCCAACACGCTTTCCTCAAGACCTTTGGATGTTGCAGAAGGCAACATCAGAGTAGAAAAGCAGAAAGTTAGAACTGACAAATGGGACAATATTTGCTACTGCGTATATCATAAAACCTGCCCAATGTTGCTGCTTATAGGCAACATCAGAAATGACCATATGTTCATCTTCCAGATGTTGCACATATCTAGGACCCACTAAATTAATGGAAATTTAAATTTAAATTTACCTAGTTTTCCGAATTTGGTATACCAGAAAAAATAATAAATCACTATTTCTATTTCTAGCTCTTCACAGCAGAAAACTTTGCATCAACATTCAGTACTTTTGTTTTCCTTTTCTTCTTTTTAAAGAAAAAAAAGAGAGAAAAAAACCTACCGCTTATTCATTTTTAGGTCTACCACACAAACACAGGCTGCCTGGAAAGCTGTCCTTCAGAACTGAATTTCCCATGTGGAAAGAGCCTTCCCATGAACTAAAGCTGCAAAATTTCACAGACATTAAGCCATACCGCTTGCAGTTTCTCACTTACAACATCTCTGTCAATCCTGGCTGCTATCATCTCTGCCGTTTCTTCATGGTCATGGTATTGCCTATGTTTTTCAACTGCAGAAAAGGGAAGAAGTGAATAAGATATCCATATACTTATAAAGCTTATGTTTGAAACCATACTACCATGAGAAAAAGGTGGACAATGTATCTACCATTCACTTCGCAAGGACTCCACACAACCCGAAAATCTTGCACCCTAATGCCAGATCCTGTCATATCTCACAAGAAAAAAAAAAAAAGCTCAGCTGTATGCTTTCAGTCAGCTTAGATCCATAAAGGAAGTTAACCACAGAAGTATGTTACCAGGATCTAAATCAAAATATTACAGCAGCAAATGGCAATTAAAAATACAACATAATAAGAAATTATCCCAGTTTGCAAAATATGCTTGCTGAAAAGTACTCTAGCAGAAATAAGCAAGAAGGAAGAGCGTAGCCATGACTTCAAAGACAAATTTGACGTAGAAGGTAACAAGCAAAGAGGGATGTAGAAATTTGGACAGAAACCAAGTCTGGCAACACAGAAATGGGATGTAATGATGTGATAAAACAAGTATTTCCAAATACCAATAGACAGAACCAGTGACTTTGATACTCAAACAACAAGGGTTAATATTTTGAGAACAGATAAGTTTTGCATTTTTAAGTCACATTAAATACTGCATTGCTTTTGTTAACAGGTGGGATTTTATTAAATACATTTTAGGAAAGATCCACATGAGTGGAGTAAAAGGAACTGCAGGAACACAAGTCCACAAGTGGCCTGGCAAGAGAGATCACTTGACAAACTAATGGAACTTTGCTGAAGTGGTCAAACAGAAGAACAAACTAGCCTTTACTCAAGAGAGATATAATACTGTAGATTAGTAGACAAAAACATTCTTAACATTATAGGTTTCTCTGAACATTTTTAGTTGTTTTCTTTGCATAGTTGTGTACTTAATTGAGTGAAACAGTTTAATAAACCAAAAATAAAAAAGACTCCATGGTTAATGACTTCTAATTCTAAAATGTTAGTATCTATTATAAAAAAAAACAAAAACAAACAAAACCAAACCAAACCTGAACCAAAAAAGACCTCACCTTAACCAAGATTATTCCCTCAGTACAGTCTGTTTTACATCAGGTATTTTATTGTTTCTAAAGACTATTTTTTTCAAATAAATCTGATCAAAATAAAAATTTTCTATTAGAGATTTAAATAAAAACAAAAAACCCAGCCAAACAAAAAAATCCAAACCCACCAGAAATGCTATAATATTCCTTGGCTAGGGCTTAAAACAAAAACAAAACAAAAACCACCAAAACTGAAAAACAACTAGCTTAGCTGTACAGGCCATTATAAAGATAAATATAAAATATAAAATAAATAAATAATGTTGATCTCTAGCCACCTTTTAATCCATTATTTTATTTTTTTACTTGTCTGAAATATCTGGCCTACACTCTCTTTGCTACTAAAGCAAGCATCATTAAATTACTAGAGTTATGGCAGTACTGATTACTGCGAATGTTATGACATTCACAAAAAAGCCCAGGTTAAAATCAGTAGCCCACACTCCCACCCAGCAAAACAGCTCAATACAAGTAAAAGAAGCTCTGAACAGAATTTCAGATAATGGGTGCATGCAAGGAAATGACAAGTCAGATTATGACAGTCAAGTCTTATTCCCAAGATCAGGCAGCAGTAGCTTGGGGCATTTCAAACTAGACTGGGAGAATAATCCTGTCTGCTCTCAGCAAGGACAGAGGAGTGACCTCGTACAAACATTTCTGCATCTGGATTCAACTACTGGAATCTTTATGAAAGTGGTCTTTCCAAATTATTTTTGTTCTTACCAAGAACCATAAAAATCTACTGCCTAGAACAGTCTGTTACCGTGCTTGAGGCAGCGGGCCCCCAGAAATACTCACACTCCCCCTGTTCCGCAGCCCACGCAGACCACGCAGCCACGCGGCTTCTCACGTCCACCTGGGTGATGGTCCCTGGTGGCACAGGGGCAGGCGCCCGTGGCGGTGGAGGGATGGCATTGTCAGCTTTGGATATCATCCTAGAGGAAGAGAAGAAGGCTGTACAAGGACCTTTTCTACTGTTGAACATACTATGGACTTGCAAGTAAGAAGTAATCAAGACCATTCAATATCTAATATCTTTGTGCCCTTGTTGCTATATGTCTGTTGGCTATCTCATTTCTGTATTAATATTCTCTGAACCTGACAGACTCTTTTCCCCCACATTTTCTTACTAGCAGAGAAGTTTTTGCTACTAGGGAAACAAGGAGTCTTCAGCACCGTTAAACAGGCAGGCAGGAAGATTATTCAATCTTCAGTTGCTGTTTTATTTAGCATCTTTAGATGTCAAAGCCTTTTATCAGAATCTTTCTTACTTGGAGTTATAGAACATTTATGGTTTTAACTTAAATTCTGAACTACTTGACCCATACGCAGAAGTGAGACATGAAATGCTATTCTCTTGCAACTGGTATTGATGTCAGCTGTTCCCATCACTAAGGTGGAGTCAGGAAAGGTAAGAAGGGTGCTATAAGACCATGAGATAATTATTAAAGCAAGGCCTCTATATGTGCTTTTGGAAGTATATTATCAACAAGCAATAAAGAGGAAAAAACAGCAGGCAGACTTGGAGAGCTTCTGAAGGCTGTAACACTATTTGGTGATCCTATACAGTGCCAAGAAGTTAGGTTTTTACCTCAGGGTTTCAAGTCTCTTCTTTTGTTTCCCACTCTTGCTGTCACTGATCGCACTTTCAATGTCTTCATGAATAAAGCTAGCCTAAAGAGACAGGAGCAGAAATCATCCAGGATCAGCCATATCTCCCCATGCACTTGTTTTTTTAGGGAATCTTTAGTTTCCAGGATCTCTTACCAAATCCCATTTATTTAACAGTTCTGGCATAGATTATTTAACACATAGAATTAACAGAATGAAGCAACACACAATGCTATTGTCTGGGAGTCGGTATTTTTGTCACTGTTCCAATCTCAAGCATCATCATCAAATGAGTATATCATCTAGACACTAAATTTGTCTGAACAGCTGCAATTATCTCAAGTCAACCATTTTTGAATAAGCTATTTTTTTCCTCTCCGTGTACATAATTTTGTTTTTCTCAAGCATATTAGGGGAAAGGCATACTATAAAAAACTCTACTATAGATAGTAGCAGAAAAATTACTGTAGATAGTAGCAGCATAAAGGGTTAGAAACGTAACTTGTGCTGATACAGTTTCCTTTAGGAAATAACAATAGCCTCCAATTTCTCTTTGATTTAATAGATTATTTTTTCAGAATGTTTCCTAATCTGTAGGTTCCTGCCTCTTCATAACTGCAGTCTGCCTCTACCAGTGGTCCACAAGTGAAATTTTGATGCATGTCTAAGGGATTATTTTAATAGATCTTGCGTTAAATAGGTCATGGCTTCTCATAGAATTTAGAATGCTCTGATACATATATTCAGCTGACAAATTAATTTCCTACACAGGCTGTCAAAGCCCAAATCTGTCAGTGTCTGGCTCGGTCTACAAGGTCCACGCCTTTCTTGGCCCCCTCATGGTGGAGAAGTATGTAACTTTTTGGGAGGAATATGTAACTTCTGCCGAGACCAGAAGACTGTTGAATTTAGGATCTACGGGAATTAAGGGACTTCTTAGTCTATAATGAATTGCACTCCAGAATATGGACAAAGGATACATTCAGGTTAAAGAATTAATAGAAAAAACTTAAGGGGGTTTGAAGAACTTAAATCCAGAAGAATTCAATTAATCATATTCTTGATGTTTATTATTTAACAATTTTTTGTTTAGAAAATATTGAATGCCCCCTGTATTACTGATTTTGACTAATTTTTTATTGGAGAGGCTCCTGAGATTCATGACAACTTCCAAACAAAAGCAGGAAAAAGGCAAGGGAGAAAAAACTAACCTTTCAAAAACAGCCAAGTCTCATGGGTAAGGAACAAAACCTAGGGTACGGTCACAGACTCAAACAATACCTCAGAAGAAAAGGGAGATCCTGGACTTCCAAGTCTTGCTTACATGCTCTGCATTTTTACTTGTAGACAGAGGAACAACTTCAAAAGATGAAAGTTTGAAGAAAAGAGACCACCTCTATACCTTGGGAAGCTGGGTCCAACCAGACCTCAACAAAGACCCCTGCGTTATTTAACATAATACAACCTGAACTTCTCATAGGAACCCAGTTTCCACTGAAACAGCAAATGCTGTGCAATGAATCACACAATTAGCCAGTCATCTTCACACCACTCTCACTGTACCAACTTCAAAACAGTTGCAGAATGTGATTAGCAATTTGTTGGTTTAAGACAATGATATGAACTACTAAACAGGAATTAAAAAAATCCTCATGAAATTATCAATTGGAATTAAAGAAATAGCAATTATAGATAGTAACTAACAGAAATTAAAATTTATAACCCTGGAAATAAAGAAGTGTTACAGAATACATTAAAAAATATTTACGCTTGAAGGAAACATTTTAGTCAGAGACAAACAATCTCTTTCCTTGTTTTGTCCCTCTTGCAAGTAATATTTTCCTTTTCACTATCTATCCAGCAGAGCAGAGATGTAGAGAAGGTTTTATTGCTCAGTGACAAAAAGAGCAGAAAAAGGGGAAAGACTAGTTAAGACTCGGGACTCAGATGAATTTTTTACAGATTGTAAGATAAATTTGAGATAACTAAAACCTATTTTACACCACTTTCCTTCAGAAGTGTGAATGTAAACTATACACATACTCCAGAGCTTTACTTATTTGCAAACCTAAGGGAACAGCTACAGAGCCCAAGAATCAATATTTACAGTAACAACATATTCGCACATGCACTAAGAACTCAGCTTACATACAGGACTACTGTCTTGCAAGACATGCTATGCTATGATTATTAACATACTATAAGTAGTGCTGATATCATAAATGCATTAAACTTAAAGCATATTTATAAGAATAAAAGAAGATAATTATTTTCTATGAATCAGCTAATTTGATTTTATCCACTGTACTTGACAATTCATAAAATTTCCCCTATTTAAATAAAGTGATAGCATATCTCCATTACTACCTTACCTTAATTTCATCACACTGGAAAAGATGCAAATCGGGCTTGTTTTGGGTTGGTTCTTTACATATTAATGCAAGAATTGAATTGTAATTGCATGCATTCATCACTGCTTGGCAATGCTGAATTGTGCTTAAAGGAAAATTCTCCAGTTCATTCTGCCGGAAGAGAAAAAAAAAAAAAAGCAACAAACAAAACACCACCTTACTATACAGTGTCAGAATCTCAGAAAGGCTGCATGAGTTAAAAAGGGAAAGTGATAATAAGCTGATTAAAATACTGAATCTCGCATACATAATTTTTTCTGCCTATTCCCTTTTTGGCTCACTCTCTCTCTCTCTCTCTCTCTCTCTGAAAATGAAACTGCCATTCAGAGATCTTACCTTTGATTCCAAGTCCACCAAACTGACAGCTTTGTCATCCACTTGAAGAATCATATCTTGAGTCCATACTTTGCCTTTGGCATCCAGCAATTTCAGCTTCCTTATTCCATCATCTACTGTAATCATTGCCTCTTTTCGGTCCAGAACAAAGGTGGTCAAGTGCTAGTGAACGGGATATACATTTAAAAAAAAAATAATTGCAATTTTCCCTATTGCTCAGCAGTGTCAGTATTCAAATTTCCAGGAAATAGCAACACAAATTATTAATGAATGGAAGAGCCTTTGTATATGACGGATCCCACCAATAAGCTATGAGAGGTTATTTAGTCCATAACGTCATTTTAAGTCAACTGATCTTTGTAACTCACTGTTTGTCATCCTCTGTCATGTCCTCACTACTGTAAGTGGTCAGATATATGCTGACATCTTTCAGATAGCAAAGACAGAATTAAACCCTGAGTATTTAATTAGCTTTCTTGAGGTGTGAAAAACTAGTCTGTCTTGGCAAGCTGAATCCAGCAAGCATTGGCAGAAGGTTCCCAGAAACACCCTGCCAATGTACCTCCACCACCACCCTGACCTGGAGTGTCCTCATCTCTTCCAGAGCTGACAGCTAGCATGCTGATGGTAACCATGATGGGCTTGCATCTGACTGGCGTACCTTATGGACAGCTAGTCTCTTCTTTTACGGAGATCAGAGTAGAAATGTAGTATACAACTACTCTTGCTCATCATCAACTTGGAATATTCTCCAGATTCAATTAATGGTCTAGAAATTAAATATTACGTCACAGACATTCACCTCAACCTGCTTCCCTATCATCATGGTTTTGACAATTTCTCCTTCAATATGTCAACCATGCAAGACAACCCACAAAATTATTTCATTTTATCCAGGCATAAATCCAGCTTTACATTCTTACTGAAGACCTAGTTGCACTCATCTAAGCTGAACCAATTTTAATATATGCCTTCACATCTATCTTCTAAGTAACTTTAAAAAAAAACCTAAGTGTGGCTTCTTCTATTACAGGATAACAGCACTTAGTAATGACAGACAAGACAGTAGATATAAGCTGCATATAATCAAAGTATTTAAAAGAAGTAAAGTGAAACAAAGTCTCCACCAGCTGCTCACGCAGTAATGTTTAGACTCTAAATACAAGTACTAATTTTATACCTGTACAGTACCAAGACCATTATGAAGAAACTCAAGAAAAATACAAACAGACAATTAGAAGCACCATGAATATTCATTTGCAAACTGATCATAGGATAGAAGCACTTGAAATTAAGACCCTTCTGCATAGGCTCTTACAATTTACAGCTAATCTAAAAGCCAGCAAAAAGAAGCTGAGAATCTACGGTATCTGCAAGATTGGCTTAACCCATGACAGTGGGCCTAATGGCAGTGGGAGAAAGTTTGTGCCAAAGACTGCAGAATGAGGCACTGCATCCAAAAGTGCTTAACAGGCTACATATGGGTACCCAGGCTTACTTTGCTGAATATGTTAAATATATCTGCTCCTGGATAAAACATGACAGTAGCATACAGTAATTCTGCAAAGCAGCTTAAGATGGGATGTAACACAGTTTGCACTTCACACTGGGGAAGAATCTGCACAAGCGGAATATATGTGTTTAACTACGACAGAGTAGACTAATTGGAGCTTTTAGGGGTTAATGCTCAGCTCTTTCCAAATACTCTGTCACCTCTTCTGATTATAACTGATCAAAGTATTCATTTTAAATATCATCCAGTGTGACTCACCAACAGAACAGGGTTTTTCAGCTCTGCCTCATCCTCACAACAAGCCAGGTTCAGAGACAGGGCAGCATAACACATTGAACTGATATCCCACTGACAAGTGCTGTCCCTTTGCCAAACTACACACAACTTTGCTTACATTCTTCTGCATCAAAATTTCATCTCATTATGGCAAAGCTATAGAATTTAAGACATTTCAGTGTAATCTATTCTGAAGTGACCTCAGGCTGGTAGGATATTTTGGAAGACAGATATGCCCTCAAGCCCATGTATCCTCAAAAATCACATAGGCAAAAATAACTGAATGTAACCAAAAGCTGTAATTGATATATCGCTCCTCATCTCACCTCTACGTGATACTGGGAAGTTTCAGATATGCTGCTGGCACTGTCTCGTGCATAGTTCTTCCTTTGTTCTAAAGATGAGAGGAAAAGAAAGAATAATTACTCATTCAACTTCTTATCATGCTGTTTTGAATACTTAAAACTAATTGCATATACGAAAACAGAAGATGAGCTGCTGATAATTTCTGTTTCAACAGAAAAAAACCTTCACCCCACAATCCAGCACAAGGATCATACTTAAGTCAACCATGTTAAGAGAGACCTAGTGAGTGTAAAGAAAAGCGAGTTATCTTGTCACAGCGAGTCAGGACACCCGAGCAGAGCAGAGCTGTGCTCTGGCTGAAAATGCTTCAACGGGAAGCCTGATTATTAAAATCACTGTCTTGACACTTTGGTAGCAACAAGTTAACGAGCATCAGGCTTGCTGAATTTGTATGAATGCACTTGAAAGCATAATTATTTTCTGATATACATGTTAAATCTGCAAAACCGCAAAACCACACACAAACCAGACCTGACTCATCCTTTATTTCTTCCTATTCAATTTGATTAATTACTAATATAGAAATATGCATGGAAAGGGGTAAAAAAAATACACACCAAATAGCTCTACATACAAATATTTTTCAGCTGAACAAAATACAATGCTGCAAAATCAGAAACATCATTTGCCTTTTACTCCATACAATAGATTAATACTAATCCAGGAGAGGAGAGGAGGGAAGGGACAATACAAGATGAAGACACAGCATACAACCACACAACAAAATAATGAATTCAGATGAGTATTGAAGAAAACTTTTCAAATTTAGTGGAAAAAATCTGAATGCAACATTTGGAGGATTTTTCTCTTTTTTTTTGCCATAACTTCTTAAGGGCTTAATCCAGGACACCAGCAGCTCTGCCCAAGGAAGGAAGTCACTAAGAGACTTGGCCAAGAGAGGTCTAAGGAAACTCTGGAAGTAGGCAATTCTTTTCTCTCCATTTCGTTAAATAACTTGATTTATTATCTTCAAGTAAATTAGGTGGTTTGATTTAGTTCAGAATGAAAGTACCTGATGTACATACAAAATCCATCAATTTCATCATACTCTCAGTACTTGAGGAGAAAATAAAAGTGTGTGATTCTGTTGACAGGAAAGATAAGATACTTCTCGCAAATTAAAAAAATGCTGACTATTATCAAGCACGTTAAGATCTGCGACATACAGAGATCTGCGACATACAGAGATCTGCAGCAAGGACACTGTAAAAGCCACACTGTAAAAGGCTTTTTTGTGACCAGGGTTCCTTCAGACTGGAATTTTGTATGTTGACAGATACAGCAGTGCCCTCATTTTCAGGTGTCACTTGTAGAAGTATGTGTCACCTTTTATCATCACGCCCATTCATCTCTCCAGTTGTCAGTGACTTCCAGGGAAGACAATACAGTTTCTGAAATCCCCCCTCTTGAAGCCCCCCTCCTAGGCAACAGAGCCACCCTGATACTGTACAGCAGCTACTCAGTTTGCTTTGGCAATCAGAAAAATTCAAGAACTCCATGGATTATCAGGATTTTTAACTGGGTGTGTGAATATTTTAAAATAGATGTCTTAATTTAATTATCCATTATTCCGAAATGCCAGGGCAGAGGATCTGCATTGATTACAACTGTAACTACTATTTCTGCTTTTGCAGCATGTTACTTCAAGCTTTTTTGTTGGGTTGGGTTTTTTTATATATATTTTTAACCACAATAGACACACACACACACGCACACCCCAACAAAACAGCCAGTAAAGCAGTACTGTCTGATTTGCTACCTTTCTTTTTTTGTTTGGATGATGATCTGAAGAAGTAAAGTCCATCTGTTCCTAACAAAGCAAGGGAATTAAAAAGCAATATCTAGTTTAACCCCATAGAATTATTTGCATCTCCAAGTGGATCACTTAACAATCTTCTGTTATGGACTGTAAATTACAGTTAAATGCTGCCCAGTAAGAATACGCTTTAAAAAAAGTCACTTGTTTTAATTAACAATTCATCAAATATTCAGCTTTGACTGTTACTACCTTTTTTTAAGGTGAACAAAAGTATTATCTTTTAACAATATCAAATTAAACCAGGATAAGAAATTTTACATCCACTGTAAGGTTTATAAATTCTGCAAACAATAACAGTTGGAGTTGTTTTAAATAAAGAAAGAAATCCTGGCATATGTAGAGGCTCCAAAGGAATTAAAAAGCAGTGAGCAACTTTTGCAAGAGATTCCTTGCTGTGCTTTACAGAAATTTTGTCCTGTGGTAAGACAGGATATCCAAAACCATTCGTAGCACTGATTAACACATCCTCTTCCAGAGCAACATAACACAAGACCACAAGGTTTTCAACACACTGTGTCATGGTGAGAACAATAGTGTTTACACAAGAGATAGAGCTTTCCGAATGCTAATAAAAGCTGTGGTTGCCTACACTTGAGAGACAAGGAGAGTCCCTAAAGTTCTGCATTGTTAATTACAACAGAACAGTAATAAGAATTTAAAAACCAATTCCAATTAGCAAATGTAAATCCATGTTTGTGTTAATAAACAAAAAGTATAGTCACCACTGAGTTCAGCGATGATTCCTATTTACCTATATTTCTTTACTGCGGGTAGAATGAGTATTAGAACCTGCTAGAGATCCAAGTTATGAGAGATTTCAGTTGGAAGGGACCTACAACCATCATCTAGTCCAACTCCCTGACCACTTCAGTGCTGATCAAAAGTTAAAGCATGTTATTAAGGGCAATGTCCAAATGCCTCTTAAACACTAACAGGCATGGGATATCAACCACTGGGTTTTGTTATCCTATAGGCCCTTCTACCAAAACCACCATGTCACTTATGCACAACTGGAGACTTCCCTTTCTGGGAGTCCGAGAAAGTGATGCAATCTAAACTCTGCAGTGAAGCATGCAAAGTAGAACTGAGAAGACTTCCAAGTCCTGTTGCAGTTACAGACCAAAGCAAAAAGAAGGAAGGGTACCTCACAGGCTCTTGATTGCTGCTCAGTGCTGCAAGATTTAATGTGATTTTGGATGAGCTAAAAAAGTAGCCTACAACTCCTGTGAATGTTGTCAACACTGCTATAGAGGAGCTGGAGGTAGATACTATGGGTAACTGCTCTATTCTGAAACTATTCACCATTCAAAATACATCTTCTAGTAAGTACCTGAGCATGAGGCAAAACCCTTCCATTGCTTCTGGAAGGGCTTTTCCTCAACCTTTGTTTTTCAACCCTTTTACAATTTAATAGTTAGAAAGTGTGTCTCCTTTCCCATACAGGGTCAACCCAGCTGCTAATAATCCAGGCTCCCCAAGAGATAGTTTTTCTCGGCTGCCTGGCATAAATTGCACTGAAGGAAGAATGAATAAAGTCCCCCCACAATAATTTGAACATAACACAACAAAAAAAAGAAAAAAAAAGAAAAAACCCACAACACAACTGGTATTTAGAACACATCTCCTTTCCCATGGTAGCTCAAAACAAAATCTTGGCCTCTGCTTTCTCCTAGTGCCTGGCTCATGTCCCAGATTCTACCTACAAACCTCTGCAAGTTCTCACCTTTCCCTCAGAAAGGAGGACAAAAATCCTTTTGCACCTCCTCCTGCTGATGTGCTCCACTACCTTGAACTTCTAGCAAAATTGATACATGCCTGCATCCTTCTCTACCCAGATGACACAAGAGTCTGCTGCTTCTTCCCACAACACTTGTACGTTTCCACTTCCAAGTCAGATATATCTGAGCACACAACTCATCTCACTCTTTTTATCCATATACAGCTCCTTATTTTTCTTCTTTTCCTACAGTGTTGCCCACCGACATTCTTCTGGAAATGTAGCTTCCATCTGCTCAACACCTTTCACAGATCAAAGTGGCTGATTATTATTCATCAACATTAATCTGGCTGCTTTTACAGAAACCCTGAAAATGCCTCTTGACTTGTTACATGATCTTCAAATGCAGCCTTAATACTGCAGTTAGCTCAACCAGCTTATATGCTGCACAGAATTTACCTGAAGTGTTTTCCCCACTGAAAACAGAAATAATAATTAAAAAAAAAAGATCATGGCAGAAGACATTTAAGTTAAATTCTTAGTCACAATCTATAACAAATACAACCCAGAGGAATCTCAGTAAAATAAAATCTCTCACAAGGCAAGGGCAATAAACTTAAAAGCAGTAGAGCATTTCACTCATAGGTCCTGACTGTAAGATCTACTAGCTACTAAACCTTTCAAAGGAACACAAATATCGATACACAAAAACTAACACTTTTCCTGCTGTCTCAAGCAGAGAGATGCTACTGCTATTCACGTCTTTGTGAACTTATTGAATTCACCAATCATCAGGAATGCACCATTTTCCTGGTTTCAAAGAGATGTGAAAAGGTACTGATTTCATACCAATTTTGGGAGCAGCCGAGACACCAGAAAACAAAAAAATGACCTCTTGACCAAAGACTTCTAGCCAAGCCAAGAATATACTAGACAGTACATGATACAGACAAATAGGACTTGAGATTGCCATCACGCATTCTCTTCCTTTTGCCCTGCCTACACACTGACAACTCTGTGCTCTACTCAGTTATTTCTATGAAGGACCATTTCACAGTTTGGAAAGGTAACTATTTCACAGTTTCAGACAGAAACACCAGTGGGGCCCAAGGTCCCATGAGGCAGAGCTATGAATAGCACCTGACATAGCTGAATGGAGAGTTCTTTCTCACCCATTTTCCAACTGGAAGAGGGTGCAGCCATATGGCAAATTAAAAAGCTGCTTAATAAACTCTACCATAGATGGGCTCTGTGCTACTGTCCAGAAGACCACACAGAGAAATGTATCCCAGCAAGAGAAACCTAATTCTTTATCTAGGTAAGGAAAATTCTTACCAAAAGCAAAAGATCTTAGTCTGGGTCTTAACAGATGACCTGAAGCATAGGGGTGCCAGTTAGGGTTATGAACCCTTTAGGCAAAGCAAATTTTCCACTCCTAAAATCCTAAAACAGAGATGAGGGACCCTGATGCCTAGGCTTCCATTGATGTCTTACAAATACTTGCACAGGCCAGATGTAATAAATGTTATCAGTGCTACGGTTATGATAGCACAAAAAAAAGACAATGGCGGATCACAGAATCGCAGAATGTTAGGGATTGGAAGGGACCTCGAAAGATTATCTAGTCCAATCCCCCTGCCGGAGCAGGAATACCTAGATCAGATCACACAGGAACGCATCCAGGCAGGCTTTGAATGTCTCCAGAGAAGGAGACTCCACAACCTCTCTGGGCAGCCTGTTCCAGTGCTCTGTCACCCTCACTG
>WKFP01014060.1:7816-65544 GCA_011057875.1 Pterocles orientalis | reverse complement strand
AAAAAAAAAGTAAAAAAAAAAACAAACAAAAACACCTCCATAAATATGGAAGAACAGTCTAAAGAGGAAGGCACATGAAGGAATTTGTAGAAGGAGGTAGAAAGAGGGATTATAATATACAGCAAAAATCAGTGCCTCTGGTAAACCTACCTCAAGTATTTGAAGAGGATCAGAGAAACTCTCCCAATGGAAAATGCCATGGATTTAGAGAGCCACCAACATATTGTACCACAGCTTATTTTGGCACCTCACCTACAGCACCCAGGAGTCACTATGCATTTGTGTGGACTTTTAGAAAGGACACTGGGAAAACATTTCCCACAGGACAACTTCCAGGACCATCACTAACTTCTCCCTTACAGTGTTTTAAGAACAGTTATAAGGCAGTTACGAGAGACAAAGCTAAGAACTAAAACGCTATTTGAGTTTAAAATTTATTGACATTCAGACCAGTGTTTCTCAATTCACACTTGACTTTGAGGGCTACTGCTTTTATTTCAGACCTGAGGAAGGGTTGAGGTGCTTGTAAAGTAGCTACTTCCCCCCCCAGGTACAGTAGTGAACTGGCAAGGGATACTATTTTTACTCACAAACCCTGATCCCAACATGGCTACAATAGTGCTCTCAATATCTCCACCTGAAGAGAGATATACAGTAATTCATTCTGATTTGGATTTCGGTGGTTTTGTTGTTGGGTTTTGTTTTGATTTGGTTTTAAATTGCTTTGGAAGCACTGACTTGTGAATGCAACTGACCTAGCGGATACACAGATAGCAGAGTTTTATTTCTCTTCTTCACACTCTCTGATTTTTTCATTACTCTCTTTTATTCCCTATTACCACAGTACGAAATATAGATGGTTAGATTTCAAAAGAGGGCACTCCAGACATTGATCTGAAAGTCATCTTGCAGTGTACAACTAAAAAGCCATCAATTTGACTTTAGATAAGAGAACTTATAAATGATATTGTTAATACCAATGGGGATGTTTAGATAGGCCAGCAGAAAAATCAACAAGAAATAGTGTGCAAAGGGTGCTTCTTCCCAGATGCCACATGACCATGGTTTCCACCAGCCCAAAGACATCACATGTCAAAAATATCAGGAAATCTGGAGATACTTTTCCCTTTAGCATTGAAAATAGGCTGTGAGTGTAGCTGATGAAGAATTTCAGAACATTTTCTTGCACTGAATTGCTTGTGAAAATGTTGAGAAATTATAAGAATTTAAAAAAAAAGTTATAGTGGAGACTTACTGTAAAGGCACTAAGTTTATAAAAACAAACCAGACAATGTCTCTAGGTGTTGTCTGTTGTTGTTTTACATAAAATTTTCCTCTCAGTGTAGCCAAAAAATGAGTGAACTTCCAACACAGTTAAAATACTGCTTGCTGCTGCAAGTTGACAAAAAAAACCTGGCTTAACCACCTATCCACATTTTATTTGCAAACTTAAAAGCTGGGTCATGACACACTGACATCATTAAAAGTGGTGTGGTAGAGTCCATAACAAAAGCTGAACTGAAACTACATAATGACATACTCTAGCCAGACCATTAAAATTAACATGGAGGAGGAAAAAGGACAGGAACACTCATCAACACCTCTCTAGTTTTATAGAACTGTGGCAAGATCTAATTCTTGCCTTCACAAATTTACTGTCTACAGCAACTTCACCAAAACTGCGATAGCTGTTACCCTGGAGGCCTCATAGGCAGCCACCAACGTTTCAGCTGTCAGGGTCTCAGGGATGGCAATAGATGTCTGCTATTGCAAGGCTTTACTATTGATGCCTACTGAAACTTTCACCCTAGCCATATGAGAAAACAAAACAAACAAACAACCACAAAAAAACCACACACAGCTGATACCACATCAACCTATTCTTATTAATTCTTAACATGGCAGCACACAAAATAAATCAGGACAAAGGCCCTCTTCCATTAAAAGCCATCAGCTAGTTACTTAGAAGAACCAATTTCTAGGTTATTAGTAAGTTACAACCTTGTATGAAATATAGCGATATAGACAAACAACAATTGAGTAGGACCAACATCCACTGGTTTCCCAATTATCTTCGACATCCAGGCTCCATACTAGTGTGGATCACCCTTTGATGGTATCCTTTGATGACATGGACCCAGCATCATTCACGAAATCTTGAGCTCTTCTACCAATAAAGAGCTCTGAATGCCAAGTCAAACAAGTCTGAAAAGCCTCAAACTTTACTATGGAAACAGCTGGTACTTCATGTATTAGGCAAGACTTATGTCTTCTATAAGGTGCAAAAAAAAAAAAAAAGCAGTTTCCATGTAGTCCAGTGACAACTGAGAAGGCTATGTTTAGTGATGGTGAACAAATACATAAGATTTAGAAGTTCTCGATCAGACTACAGCAAATTAGTAACGCTGAGCTGAAATGTAAGCTCACAGTGGAGCTCAATAGCAAAACTAAAACTTTTCTCTTGAAACTTAATAAGTGACCAGGTGCTATGCTAATAATGCTTATTAACTCTTCAAACTTCCCTATTAAGAAAGGCCTAGATCAATTATGTGCAGACCAGGCAGCAAACTAATCTTCACAAGGCTGATATGCAAAAAAAAATTACTTTAGGTAACATGATTTAAAACAAATACCAGCATTATAAATTTTTGGGATTAAGCAAGATTTTAATGCTAGAAAAGTTAGTATGTTCATACTCTCAGAATGAATTTTAAATATTCCCCTAATATTTTGCAATGTACTTGCAACATCATGTATACATGAAAGTATTAAATTAACATGTGATACCTGGAAATTATTTGAATTCATTCCAAATCTAGTCAGCATGCTCATCTCTCCTGAAAGGGACAGATTTTCACTTGTCATGCACACACACAACACATAAGAAGGAGAATCTGTCCTCAAAGCTATGTAGCTATAAAGCTGTAGTGTATAGGAGCAACACTGCCAGCACCTGTGTGTCAAACCTCCTTGCCCTACCTCACAGCAGGGCACATTCAGCTCTTACCTGAAGCTCACTTAGAGACACTAACAACAGAAAATTTATCCTGTATTACAGGAATCCTATTTCTTTCAAACTCAGGGGCCTAAGCAAATTACTTTTTTTTTTAAAATCTGTGGGGGAAAATGCCGCTCCTACAAGCTGGTATCTCAGTTGGCATCACGTCACTCAATTGTTCACTACCACTTTTATTTATCATTAATAGCAGGAGACCATGAGAAGGGGCCTAGATATACAGCATCCACATACTAAGGTAACAACAAAACCAAAACCATAAGGATTCTGAAAATAAGGAAAAAGACAGAAAAGGCAGAAGAGAAAAAAATAATTTTTAAAGAGAATTAGAGAATAATTTGCACTAGAATCTATTTTAAGACCTAGCAGTCACTGACTTTTAGAAACCCTCTTTGGTTTTCCCATCTATGAAAGAAAGAACCCATACCACCATCACTCAGGTTGCTAAGTGAATTGGATTGAGATATCCAATTTAATACTGTCAAAAATACAATGACTTTGCTGTCACTGGAAAAAAAAGTTTTTCAAGGGAACATTATTTTTTTTTCTCTTCTATGTGAAATACCTCCTTGACACCAATAAAGTAATCTAAAATCATTTCCCACCCCATAGCAGAGGGGAGTAACGTACAGATAGGAGAAGAGCCGTGTGACTTGTTTGCTTGTACAGAATTGCGAAGTCAAATGACCAGTCCCTTTACATCATAGAGCATTTCGCTGATGATTTTCATTCTGAACCATGAATTTGAAATAACAAACTACAAGGACAACCCTCACCTGGGGTTAGAAACAGGCATATGACTGTGCAGTAAGATGCAGGACCCTGAAGACAGTCTACACAGCTCTCAGCACTTCCAGACATGCAATAACTCACCTGCAGCCAAACATCAGCTGGAGATGCTTGGTCATTAAAGATCTTGAGCATCAATTTTTGTTTGCATTAATGGGCATATAACCCAAAGAGACTCTGTTCAGCGAGTAAACACAAGGCACCACTTTAAACATCTAAACATAACTGATCAGTCCACACTGGGGCTACAATTATTCAGCCCAAAGCGATTCAAGTGTAAAAGAACTTACGGAACAGAGGTCACAGCAGAATGAAGTCACACCCCACTGTGATATTAACAGTGTACTTCTGTAACTCAGCATTTGTATCATGGAAGAAAAATAGACTAAACAATGACAAATTCTACAATATGTGGGAAGAAAATTAATTTAAATGTTTGGCATTTCACGTCTCTGATTTTCTAGTTTCAATTACTTATGTCTCTCTGTACAGGTACAATTTTCTCCTCCATCAATCTGGGCCAAACCCTTCTTCCACATGCTTTCTAAAAATGAAAACATATATTCAACTACTGTCAAATTTTTGAGGTTTGCTTTTTTGTAAACTACCTGATCAAATGCAGAAATGTGATTTTTTGCCAAATCAACTAAAAAAAAAAAAATCACATTTCCAAAAGCAATCTCTGATGTGAATGCTAAGGCTTGGCAAGTTACAGGCTTGACTTTTGGAAGAAAAAGTATATACTTTAAATTTCAGTGCCCTCATAGTTACATAAGCAAACATCCAGTAATTAAAGACGACAAAATCAGAAACCTTATAAAAGACAAATTATAATCAGTGCAAAATGTTTTTGGCTCCAATTTCCTCTAATTGTGGAGTTTGAATTTTCACATACTACAATAAAATTTTGTCTGGGAATTTGTCATTGCTGGTTACCAAGCCAAATTTAACAAGCTACAAAGGGATTCTGAAATACTATAATTTTATTGCAATTTGCTCATTCATTGAATTGAAAACATTTTTCTGAAGCATTTCTAATGTCAATTTTTTTAAAACTGATGTCAGATAGGTTCCAAATGGAAATCTCAGTCTGGGATGGGAGCCCAACATACTCTGTTACGAGGAAACCCCAGAGGAGCTCTATTTTTTTTTTCCCCCCCACAGGTTTTAAAGAAAATTAATTTTCAAAAATCTTCCAGAATATGGAATTACTGTTCTCCACTCAGTTCTTTTATTAGCAATAAGCTTGTGTGAAATAAGTGTGAGTGGGAAGGTAGAGGGGGGAAAAGGGAAGGAGCTAAAAAAGCCATACGTGGTAATGCTTTTGATCTTTTCCTGATTGGAGGGGCGATAGGTGAGGTTGGGGAAATCCGAGTACACCATTCATTTCCACGTAGTTCAATAATTGTTCTAGACCTGATTCTAGTGATCTTAACATGATATAAGAAATACTGACCTAAAGTCTTTTTTCAAAGATACGGTCTCCCTCCTACAGAGCTAAGAAATAGTTAATCTTTTTACCTTTCAAGATGGGTCACTGTTTTATGGGGATCTTGCACAAATGATTGCCATTGTAGATACTATAGGTTGGTTGAAGTTTTCTTTGTTGGCTTTTTTTTTTCCCCCAGAAGAGCATATTTAGACCAGTCTGTATCTCTTTGGTGCTTCTAATACTTGATACTGAATAGAACTGTCAGACTTCACAGGCTGCTCTGCTTTCAAGAGAATCATAGAATCATTAAGGTTGGAAAAGACCTCAAGGATCATCAAGTCCAACCCAACACCACCTAACTCACTAAACCATGTCCCTAAGCACAATATCTACACGTTGCTTGAACACCTCCAGGGATGATGACTCCACCACTTCCCTGGGCAGCCTGTTCCAATGCCTGATCACTCTTTCAGTGAAGAAATCTTTTCTAATATCCAGCCTAAACCTCCCCTGGCACAAGTTGAGGCCATTTCCTCTTGTCCTATCACTTGTTACTTTAGAGAAGAGGCTAGCACCCACCTCACTACACCCTCCTTTCAGGTAGTTGTAGAGAGTGATAAGGTCTCCTCTCAGCCTCCTCTTCTCTAAACAACCCCAGCTCCCTCAGCCGTTCCTCATAAGACCTGTGCTCCAGACCCTTCACCAGCTTCGTTGCCCTTCTCTGGACCTGCTCCAGCACCTCAATGTCCTTCTGTGGTGAGGGGCCCAAAACTGAACACAGGATTCAAGGTGCGGCCTCATCAGTTCCAAGTACAGGGGCACAATCCCTGCCCTAGTCCTGCTGGCCACACTGTTTCTGATGCAGGCCAGGATGCCGTTGGCCTTCTTGGCCACCTGGGTACTACTGCAATGGTACTACTGCAAACTGAATTACACATTAAATTGGAATAAGAAGGATTACCCATGGAGATAGTCCCTAAAAGGAATAAATGTTATCTTAAGAACTAATTCCGAGAAGGCCCTTATCCTCCTGGTTACACCCATGTGGCTAGAAAACATGTAGAACCCTACAAAAGATGTGAGAGAGCAGGCATCCACAGAAAAATTTTGAAGGACGAAGGCCTGTATAAATAGAGCTTTCTCCCACATTGTAGGCAACTAAGAAATCTTGTTTATTAGAAAACTTCACCAATGATTAAATTTTCTTTATAAGTTCTGAGTTGCCTGTACTGTTACACATTTTCTATTTGAAGCGATAATTCTTCCTTTTCCAGAAGGCACACTAGATAAACTTTAAACTCATACCCAGTTTCAAAGGCAAAATATTTGTCCTACACAAAGTCTCCATTCAGAATCCCTGTTTTTACTACAGTAAGAAAAATAGCTGTGCCCTGGATAATTTGTTCATGTATGCCAATAAAAGCACATTGGACTAGAGCCAGCAGTTCTAGCAAGCACCCAAAGACTTCTGAAATTCTTTGAAAAGTAGAACTCTTTTTTTTTTTCTCTACCTATCCTTTTTCTATTTGCCATTCTCAGTACTTATTACTTGTTTCCATTACATTTGCCTTTCTATTACTGTGAGAAGCAACTAAAAGAGGAAAATAAGACTAAAGAATATAAGTAAATCTTTCAAAAGAAGCTCTTCTATGAAAAAAAGCTTTCAGATATTTTATACAATGTTTAAAATGTTAAGCATGTACCCTTTTGAACTCCACTCTAATTAAAAATTATAAATGAGCCTATATTCATGTTTTAGAGGTATAAAGAATTAAGAAGCATACTGACATAGATGCTTAGGTACCTATGTTTTCATGCAGGACTCTGATCAAGATGTTTGCTGCTTAACCTAGGGCAGGTCTGTGGTAGAGTCAGGGTATAAAAGAAACTGAAGAAAATTCTTGGGAAGTTATTCAGGTCATAGCAGGATTTACCATGCATATGTGCTTCTCCAAAACCCAATCTTTTCCTAAACAGTTTCCCAAACAATCACAGAAATTGAGGCTGAAAAGGAAATAAGTCATCTCCCATCCTTAAGGCAGGAAGCAACTGTGCCAAGATACTTCCCAAAAGCTAGTACTTCCCAACCTCTTCCTTGGGCCATGAGTGAGGAGGCTAAAAACCAAGCCTGGGGAAGGAGCTCATTCGCCCTACTCCAAAAAAAAAAAAAATTCTCATTAAATAATCTAAATCCTTGTTGCAATTTAAACTCACTTGATAGCATTTTTATCCACAGCATACCCAAGAAATACATTAGGTTCTTAATTTTAGAAGAAGGAAAAAAAAGTAACAACAACATACATCCAATCTGTATTAAAATGGGCTTATAAAAATATCCTGTTCCTCAGTCTTGTTTGATAAAGAACAGTTGGCTTACTGCAATAGCCCTACAAGGATGTCATCTCACGCGTATCATCTCATACGCTTTTCCAGCTAAGCAATCCAAAGCAAGCAGACGTCAGCTTCTATTTTCCTGTGGGAGCCCACAAGGCAAATTTCACAGGGAACAATATTACAGTTACTTCATTTATATTATTATCTTTCATTATCTCAGCGTTTTCTAAATTGTATCCCCTTGCTTCTTCAACTTTGTATAACCTCTTCTCTTTCCTCATATTGTTTAATCCAGCCTTATGCTTTTCTCCTCCTTTTCCTTTTGTCATGCACACCTACAGAAGATTTTCTGAAACAAAGTAATTCAAGAAATAATAACACAACTGCAGCCTCAAAAATAGTTCCCCAATGTTGTCCAAGCCTTTAAGACAGCCACTCAGCTTGTCATCTGCATTGTGACTGTCCTTCATCTCCTGCCTGATTGGGTTGGTTGGCCGCTGAGATAATTAACACTGACTGTTGTAAATATTGTCTTTCCCAACAGAGGCAGCAAAAGCATTAGAGAAAGGGGTGGGGGTTTTTTTGTGAATGGATGCGGTAATTTACGTTTGTGCTATTGCTTTAAGCTTTCTGAAAACTCACAGTTGTTCACAGACAGATTTAGGTGAAATGGCAGAAATAACTACTGCTCTAATTGCCTATGCCCTCTCTGCTTTTACAAAGAAGCAAACACAGGACATAAAAATCTCAATTTCTCTCTGGGAGCCAGAGTTTGAAATCCAGCATAGAAGAGAGAGCTGCAACTTGGTTATGGTTCAAATAAGATTTAGCACAGGGATAAGGCAGTTTACTGGGACAGCAGAAAGGTTGTCAGATGCCCCATCTTTGTTCATCCACAAACAGCTACACATATATGGGCCACATTTTAAAAATTTTCTTCACAAACCAAGCAGGTAGGTAGCCCTTAAGAGAGTCCATACCCCAAACTAGTACTTTGCAAAAAGCTTGGTGAATAGGGCTCCGTTCTTGTGTTCCTCGGACACTTTCTTATGTTCTGAGAAACCGAGTTAAATGGCTTTTTTCTCTCCAGACTTGCCCTTAGTGCCACACCAGCTATCCATATGTTACTCTACCAACATGCCAACCCAGTTTTATTGCAAAGAGAGGCCACAACACCATGCAAAACCTCCACAGCCTACAGCCAGCAGTGCAGACCAGAGAAGTTTTGCATGAGAGGGTCCATGTCTCCTGCTGCTGGAGTCTGCAGCTGGGCACCGTCTGCCAGGCAGCAATGCAGTGACAGTTCCTAGTGTTACTGAATCTCCTCCAGTCTGGTCTGAAACACTGAGTTTTGTCCCCTGCTTCCAAAGGCAAGTTTCCAAATGCTGCAAATGGCCCTGGGGCTTCAATTGCTCAGGCACAGCAAGGGCGTGGGTAAGGGCAGACCTTCAGTCACACCTCAAGCTGCTATTTCAGCAGCAACCTGCACTGTATCATGCTCAGCATACTGTTCAGCCCTACAGAGTTGTTTTTGTAAATACCCAAGTATCAGCTAGTGATGGTCTGAGAAAACACCTCTCCCGAGGCAGAGCTGCCCCACTGCTCAGCACCTCGCTTCTTTTCCTCTGACCTCCCTTGCTACTGCTGCAAGACGTAGGACCCCAGGCAGCCTCCCCGACGTAGGTCTGGATCCGCATCCCACTAGACCACCCGCTCCAGAAGTGACCCTGTGAGCCACCCACCTCACCCACACAGGGGGATGTAGTGGCTGATCCCCTCATCAGCCACGCAGGAGGGCCAGCGGGAGTAGAGCTGTTAATTGGGATGTTGTGTTGCATGGTAGGAACAGAGAGGTCACTGCATCGTTTGCCACCCATGCATAACAAGGTCAATATTCCTAGCCAAAGGCATCAGCACAATTAATATCTAGCCAAGCTGGCCAAGCTAACTACCTCCGTGCCCTCTATCGAAGGGAAAACAGCATGGCTAGAGTCCAGAGCCCTGAAGGTGACATTTAGGCAAAATACACATCCACAAAAATTTGCTCCCTTTGCCATTATTCAGTTTTGCGACTGAGTTCTTCCAAGCATATGTAAATCTCAGCCAGTGACAGCCTCTCAGGTGATTTTAATGGGAGATATACGCACCTGTTTTCTCTAAACGAAGTTAGAAAAATGGAATTACATTGCTGCTCTAATCAGAGTGGGGAAGTCAAGGATAACAGAAATTAGAAAGGGAGAAGGCCATTGGATTCAGCCCTTTTCCTGCTACAAGACTGTTTTCCTGGGCACAAGCAGTTGTACTGCTGGAGCACCATCTCTTGTAAATTTTACACCTAAAGGGAAAAAAAAAAAAAAAGCAGATAAGACACAAGAGAGTCCATCTGCCAGCAAAATAATGCTGAGAGCACAACGGCACTGCTCTTCCCCTCCTGCCTGTGCATCCCTGCCATGCTCCTGTCACCCAGGAGTTTCTCTTGTACCTCAGGAACAGCCTTGGATTCTCACACACTGGCTTTCAGCTGACAGCCATGAGACTTGCTAAAACCCATGCTCATTTGGACAAAATACTGAGAGCTTACTATCCAGGGATGAAGAGAAAGCTCACCGTCTTTTAGGCTCAAATAAGGGCAGTTGCAGCCAATAGTCTCAAAACGCCTTATCACTGCTGAAAGATCAAGCCCTGTTGCCCCAGTCTTTCCTCACTGCCCCTTTTCCCAGTGATATGCATGTATAGCTCAGTTTAGAAAAAGTCCCCAGAATATTTGTATGCTCCTGCAAGGGACATGTCAGAAAATAGTGGATTTGGGGAGGGAGAGGATCCATTCTTCTGCAAACAGGGTAATCCCAACAGATGTTCCAACATCTTTTCCTGCTGCCCAGATCGATTGGCGAGCACCAAGGGCTTCTGTGTAGTTCACTCCTGCCAAGTCTTAGTACCACTTAGCAGATGGCTACTTCTCATCATGCACAGGGCTTTCCCCTCCCCAGCACTGAACGGTTTCACATCAGCTAGAAGCAGAGGCACTAGTTTCATAGGCTTTGCAACCAGTTTCCTTCATACCCAAACCATCAACGGTGTCCCCCCACTCTCTTGCTCAGGCTTGCTGCAGTCTGGAAGCTCAAGAGATGCTAAACATCCACTTTCCTTTTAATCATGAGCAGAAGTGGCATCTCAGACCTAACACACAGCATTAGGCTCCAGCACATGATGAGAAGGAGAAAGAGCTCCCATAACACAAAAACAGCAGCAGTGATGGCTCTCCTTCAAAATTTTGGCCATACATTGCACAGCATCCTCATTCCCAGTAATGAAGTCTAACACAGCAAACTGCAGCAGATGATGCCTGCTTTGAATGGTCACCAAACAAGCCTTTAACCACTGTAAATTGTCCTTAGTACATAAGATAATAAGGCAGCTCTAATGAGGGAGGAGATTATACCCTCTTGGATTTGCTCTTGAAATGGAAATATGTAAAATATGATGTCATGTAATTTGTGCTTCCCTGTTATTATGTTGTTCTTATCTAATGTTCCTCTCTTCCTCATGTTTTAGTGGACTCCAAGGGGATATTATCCAAGAGGATAATGCACATGATGCAGAGAAGTAGCCACGTGCAATATAAAAGCTAATGCCAAACTGACCACAAATGCTTTTCCAGAGCTGATTTTCAAAGCTGTCCAAGCGGAGGCAAGGAATGGAAGAAAACTCTCACTCCTGACTCACACTGTTGGCCTGAACACAGGGTAATTCATTACTCAGAAATGGCATTTGGATATCCCCCCTCCCCAGGAGCAGAGTGTTGCAGAGCAGGGAGGAAGGACCCACAGCTCCAGATTTGTGGAAAAGATTACACTAAACTTGAGGAATCTGGGATACCTTTGTTACTCTTACAGCTTGAAATGTAATTGTAAGCAACATAATGCTTTTTTATGTATTTTTGAATTATCTAGAGAGAACTGTATCTGTACAATATAATATATTTTGCCTACTGTCCACATCCCACAGAGTTCGAGCCAGCTGTGTTGCTCTTTCCCAAACCTACAAATAGGGTCAGGAAGAAAACCTTTCCTTCCACTTTTTTTTTTTTTTTGCTCTTTTCTTTAATCCCTGTTAAATTTTAATCCCTGTCTTGTTGCACACAGAAAACAGACCCTTGACATGTGATTGCTAACATAAGAAAGATTTGCAGCAACAGTTCAACACTTAAATTACAAAAGCGGAAAAAAGAAGTCTATAAGGTCACCAGAATTTTTTGAAACTCTGTTAGAAGATGGAGGTGACACTTAAGAACTATTTAGAAGTGGGATGCAAGGGGTAAAGTCACAACAGTGTACTGACTGCCTGGACACTGAAACAGTTATTCAGCACAGATGATTGTTACAAGACACTTATGAGACAAGCTGATAGCATGAATTAGAAGTGAGAGAAAACTCTAAAAGCAAAAGACCATTATGAGATGCAAACCAGTCTCTCTCCAAATGAAAGCTACAGTTTTCCAATTTTTTATTTTGCGTTCTAGAGAGTTTTAGGGGAAGAGGGTGAAAGAACCATAGATCATTCAGTTGCTCAACCTCCATTCGTACACATTTTGAAAAATATTCAAATTTTATGAGAATCAAGGCATTCCCATACACCAAGACGATTCTCAAAAGAAAAACATGGTGTGAGTAATATTTGTGTGCGCAGTACTGCAGTCAGCTGGACAGTTTTGTCATCTTTAACACTGACTTCCAAACGCTTCAGTAAATAATTTATTTCACTACAATATGCTCCCAGGATTAAATCCCACACTGTGTAATCTGAGCATTGCTGTTCACAGATCGGTCTGCTCAGAACTTCCAAAATACTAGCCTTGCCTGATTAAAAAAACTAAACCAGGAGAGACGATTAGCACTCTTTAAATACTCCAAACCTAGAAAAAGTTTTAGAAAGGAAATTTACTCTTCTCGGAAATTTACAGTCCTTCACCTTCATCAGCTGCTCTTGAAAAATTACACTTTCCCATGTCTTCTCCCCCCCCCCCCCCTTTGGATATGAAGAAAAAAAAAATCCCAATTACCAATATCAGGTTGGTCAAGAACAAAATTCAAGCCTGAACTTCATAGTTTTGATAGATTTTCAGAATAAAATTGGGAAACAATGAGCTTGAGAACCTGCTCCTGCTTCAAATTGTTAGGACAAGTTGGACCTGAAGCTTGGCTTCTGCAGTTACATCAAGTGTTGGGGTTTTTTGACAGTGCACAGTGCTTACTGTATTGTATACGTAAAAAAAGGTGTGCCAGGCATTTAATTTTTATTTGTTTTGACCACTTTGCATAACCACAATTTCTGGGAAAGTAATTAGGAATTAACAGCTAAAAGACTCTAACTAGAAACAGCCTGGGTTGAGTGAGGGTTCCACAGAGGTAAAGTTTAATTATTTACAGTTTAGTTTCTGAGAGACTAGATTCCAAGGTCATTCATTACCAAGAAGGAATATAAATCACTAGTTTCAATTTTTGTAGTGCAATCACCAGCACTCAGTAAGAGCTATAACATGAGGAGAAGGAGACATCTGCCCTTAAATAACACCAAGGAACAGACTTCATGAGCTAGAAAAGTATCAGGATAAATATATGTGCTTAAAAAGGAGAAATATATTCCAAAACAAAAATTGACAGAAGTGGTCAGCCTCTTTACTGGATCTTCAAAGGAGAGAATTATTCATAACACGCCAGCTGCCCTCATGAAAGCTCTCCGGAGCAGCAGAAGCCAATGCTCCAGCCCATGCTGGGGAAGCTGGAACCTCTCTGCTAACCCCTGTACCCCCAGGACACACCATGCCGTGGCATCAGGAAGCCTGCCAACATTGCACAGATCACACCGTCAGGTGGATGACGCTGGCTGGGAACATGTGTAGCCAACTATAGCGGACACCTATGCAGCTGTCCTACACCACAGGACCCTCTCCCGAAGCACCAGCAGAGATGTGTTTTGCTGGCACAAGTGCCAGGGAGACACTACTAGCTACAGAGGCAGGAACAGCACGAGCAGCAGGCATGGACTTCTGCCTCTGCACAGGCGCACACCGAGAAAGAACAGGAAAAGCACACACCCTGTAACCCAAGCAAATACAAAGGTTTCTAAAACAATACACCTGGGAGCAGGCACAGCAATATTGGCTGGAGTTGGCTTTTAAAAGAACAGAACAATCCCCAGGATTGGTAGGGATCCTGGCCGCAGCCAGAGGGTGCACCCAGTAGTGCAGAAGGACCTACGTGCTATAATCTCCCAGTGACAGGGGAATCTTGAAACTGTTGATCATACCTTACAGCTTAGACTAGATGTCATCCCAGGTGCCTTTGTATTTGCATCTTTATTACAGCAACCATTGTTGCCCTTAAGGTGTCTCCCACTCCAAATAGGAGCAGGTTATTTCTCCCTACTTTGTTATGGTCAAGAAAAAAAAAAAGAAAAGAAAAAGAAAGGAGAGAGGATTATCATGAGGACAACTATGAACATAGTATTAATTAAGGTATAGTTCAAGGCAATATCTGAACTCTCCATGGTATGGCTTGCATGAACAGCCTACATCACTGGAGCCAGCACCCTCACAAGCTCCCCAGGGTGACAGTGGCTTGCACAGCTTGCAAAGAGGAACCAGAAAAAAGCTAGGTGATTTGGTGGTGTGTAACTTGCTAATACAAATATTAATCATACAAACCAAAAAAGCACAATTGTCAGTACCTGTCTTCTTAAAATAAAGGCAGATTCAGATAATCAAGATCAAATATCACAAGGTATAAAAAATGTACTAATCCCTGGGTTGATCTGACTTCCAAACAGGTATTTGTACCATTTCAGATTTGTATTTATTGTTCAAGTTCTGAAAGCATATGGTTCTTCTTCAAGGAAAAAAATGCCATATTGTGCACTACTAGTTAATGTACATTGGAACACAAATCACCATTTATAGAATAAACATATTAGGAGGGTACATATCATTACAGCCAAGCAATGGTCTTTATGCTTTGTGATGATAGCAGTAGCAAAACGAATGCTTGGTTATATGAGGAATGAAAGTTCAATGATTCAGTAACGTATTAAGTCAACTGCAAAATAAATATACACAAATGTATCGCTAAGACAATATTATTGAAGAAAGTTTTATTCTGGTAAATAAATGGAAACACCCTCTGAGGTTTTTTTAAATGGGCATAAAGGAATACAGGTGAGTTAATGACCTATCAGAGGTGACAGAAAGCTAAAAGTTAACCCTTTTTCTATACCTTGATACTCCCGCCAGACAGACACACTACCTGTGTAGCCTTAGCAGTAAGCATTCTGTGGTTAGCTCTCTTTACAGGAAACTCGGGAATAAGAAACAAAATTCATACCAAATATACACACAGACCTTTATTTCTATGAGCTATCAATCACCTGGTGGCTTACCAAGCCTTTGTATACCAGCCTGTGCAAATATATTGAGTTGCAAAAGACAGACACATGCAGACACTCCCCTCTACCTTTTAGCCCATGAATCACCGGTCGTTTCCCAATTCTGTGCTATGCTCACCACCAGTTCTTTGACCTGTAGCATCTACTCCTTCACTGTACTATGTTTAAATGATGGTATAAATTGCAGAGTAATTTAGGTTGGGAGTGATCTCTGGAGGTCATCTAGTTCCAAGCTGCTGACCAGAAGAGGGCTAACTGAAGTTAGACCAAGATATGATCTATGAGTTGTGTACAATAATCACGACTCCTCAAGCCACCAAAAATACAGCAAGTGATTAACAAACAGCTCCTGACTACCAGTAAATGAAACTCTCCCATTTTGGTCCCATGCTTACATCCTGTTACATCTGTATCTGTAAAGTCTTGGCAAGAGCACAGCTGCCGACCCATGAATCAGTGGTTCAAAAGCATTTTAGGAAACCTGGTGTTGGGACAAACAGGCTGAGGAGAAGGTGGCATAGCACGGACAGATAGCTGCAGGAGCCCAGAGGAGGAAGGTAGACAGCATAGCAGGGGGGAGGACAGTGGGCAAAGGCAACAGAGCATTTCTCTCTGGAGGACAACAGCACAGCTCAGCTGGCTAACACATGGAGAGGTTCCTGCAAACCCACTTAGTACAGCTTGCATAGTCCCTGGTGACCCAGAGATCTCACTTCATGGAGACATCTGTATTTGCAACAGCCTTGCTGCAGCTTTTTATATGTTTCCCTTAACTGAGGCCTCACTATGGGGAGGAGAACGACTGAGTTACAAGGTCTGTCCTTCTAGCATAGAGCAGAGAATGAGCATTTACCATCTAGCACAGACAATTTGTCAGACTGTAAATTGATATCATTGTTTAGGATTAGTACAATTCATGTATATATATACACACAAATATATATATTTAAATAAGAATTGTAGTGCCTCAGTATGCCCCGTTATGTTTGGCTTTGCCTCTTTGCAATTGGCACAAACATTGAGGCTACAACAAGAAGCTATGCCAAATGCAACAGGCTGTAGATTTTTTTAATGGTTCGACCATCCTACACTACAGTTTGTCACGATTCCCACATGCAGAAACAAACCCCTCTAGCCAACAAGCTTCAAACGGTCATTCAGGAGTGCAGCCTGCTTTAGAAGGTACGTCCAAAATGTAAGAACAAATTTTGCTGTTCACACTTTGACCATACTGGAAAATTGAATATCTGCTTCTCCACGAGCAACAGGAACAACAAGAATGTTCTGAGCAAATTCCAGGTACTTAATAAATCACAGCGCTTAAAATGACACACTGCTTAAAATCCCCAGTGGTTGTAGTGGTTCCTGGCAAACTGAAAACATTCTTCCTTACACACTTCCTCTCTGTAGTACAGCTGAATGACCTTGGTGGAGGGAGAAGGTCAGTGTAGATGAAAAAATAGTCCTTAAAACAGTTTCAGTATTTCATTTTAAGCACTAAATTCACATTTTTGAGACAAAGACAACTTTACTAAAAACTTGTAAGTCTTGCTACTTAAAAGACGATGCAGGCATTCCAAGAGCAAGCATTTGAGCCCCCTTCAGACAGCCCCCTCCTGCAAGTCAATGAAGAAATAGCATGAACAGTCTTAAAAATATAAAACCCCTGAACACCCCCACCACCACAAAAAAAAAAACAAAAACAACAAACAAAAACCAAAACAAAAGAAAAACCAAAAAAAACAACATACAAAAGGAAAGGGATGGGGCAGGAACACACACTTCTAACTTCACATACCCCTCGCTTTGCCCTGTACATTGCAAACTAACATAAACCACTTCACCCTTTTCCAGGTTACTTCTAAGATTTAGTTTACTTGTATTTTTGCCCTTGCCCAGCCTCTTACAGTCTCCACCCTCCATGAATAAGCAAAAACAGTCAGTAGTTCAGAAGCATGTTCAGACCATTTTTCAATACCTTAGACTGGTGACTTCCAAACTTTTGGATACCCAGGTCTCAGAATTTTTTTTTTACAGACAGGCATCTTTACCTTTTCATTGACTGCTTTACAGTTAAAATAAATAATCGGAAATTAATTTTAAGCAAAAATTTCCTGCATGCCACATTCGCCCTCTAGACTCAGTGTATGTCTCAAAGCCAAGATAAGAAGCTGGGCCAAGAGCCACGAAGTAGACATTAAATAATGTAAAGGAACAGTTGCCCTAGAGACTACAAGCCCAGGACTCAGTGGGGCTGCAGCATCCTCCCAGGAACCCCTGCATCAACCCACGCCCAGCTCAGATCACCTAATTACTCTTGAACCCGTTTCACCCTCTCTCTGCCCCCGCACCTATCCTCTTGTTAAAACATTATATATTTAGAAACTGGTAGCAATTATTCTTTTCAACAATTAACATAAAATCCCAAACCTCTTACAGCATCCAGACAAAATATTACCCTAATATAATTAACTCCCTGTATTTCCTCTCTCTCTCATAACTCACTGCTCATTTACAACTAAGTTGCACCTTCTCATGGGCTGGCTAACAGTGCCAGTATTCTTGTAGTTCTGGTCACAGACAAAATTATAAAGTCAATAAAATTGGCACGTACAAAAGGCAAATAGCAAAGCTAGGAATAAAGGAAGTATCTGAAAACCCGGTGCTGGTCTTGTGCTACACTCTAGCTTGCTTCACTTCTATGCAGGCTGACAGGTATTTTACCACAGGTATTTTATCAACAGTTCTAGGGTGGCATACAGAAAGTTTATTTGAACCTATTTGATAAATACTGAAACAATGGAGGAAATAAAGGTAATAACTTCTAAAAGTAGGCTTGAAGTACTTTATCCGAATGCCATTTCTCCTCAGATACTTTCCTTGTGCAAGAGTATTAATCTCTAAA
Organism: Pterocles orientalis; assembly: GCA_011057875.1. Taxonomy (NCBI): domain Eukaryota; kingdom Metazoa; phylum Chordata; class Aves; order Pterocliformes; family Pteroclidae; genus Pterocles; species Pterocles orientalis. The sequence continues at coordinate 47,628 of WKFP01014060.1, read as the reverse complement.
ATAAATAAAATAAATCTTTGAGAGTAAAGGCAGCATTTCTGGTCTGGTAAGTAACAACACAAAAATGACACCTTTGTACCCAGCAGAACTGCCTCTGGTGTGCAGTCAGGAGTGATTGCTGCTGACTAGTGAAATAAATAACATTCTACTACTTTCACCCTTGTTTGAAACAGGATTACCAGCGCTATCATTGTGCAGCAAACTGAATACTACTCTCTTCTATATAAAGCTAAGTTCTTCATTAATTTTCAATTACATATCTGGACAGTTCTTGCTGCACCCCTCAACAACAGGTAACGGGATACAGAGACAGTGTCAGAGCATGCTTCACTCTACATAAATTTTATGATGTGAAAACACTCAGGAAGGGAGATCAGTCTACAAGATTGGCAAATGTTTAATCCAGAGCCAAATAGAAATTCCAGCCTCATAAAGGTACTTTTAAACAAGCACTTTCCAGATTCCAAGGCTGCAGTTTTTCATCATAAACTGCTACAGACACAAGCAATCTTAAAAGGGGAAAAACTAGAGCAACAAATCAGTTAGCAAGTGCATTGGTATAAAAGGTTTAACAAGCAGTTTTCACTGGCAAAGTCCAGCATCACCAGTGTGGGCTGCAGGTATAGTACACAGAATAAAATACAACATACACATACTACACATAAATACCAGCTCATAATCTCAATGAAGAATATGGACCAGAAAAACTATTTTAACTTATGACACTACCAGAATATGACTAAATTGTATTTTACAAGACTGGTTAGTAAGTGATTGAAAAGAAACAGGCCATGCAAGTTCTCAGCATTCAAATTGGCAAGCTCCCACTTATTAGAAACTATTAAGAGAGAAAATATATGCTTGAAAGTGAGGGTTTAAAATATTTTGGAGTATATTTTGACAACACTTAGAATAAATAATAATAGTGCCTTCTCTTTGTAATCTCAAAGTCGGAGAGGTAAGGAAGCCCCTGAAAGAAGAAACAGATAGGAAAACAAGAAGCTCATCTTCCAGGGCCTCCCAGGACGCACAGACAGAACACATCACCATTATTTTCTTACCACTATCTGACTTGAAGCTCCTGAAAGGCAACAATTTCTCTTATCAAAGATAACATATACGACATATCGATCTGAAAACACCTCCACCTTTAGTAACATCTCAGTAAAAAGTCAGTGTTGTTCTTGTGTGTCACATTGCCCTTTTCTTCACAAAGCCCAGCCAAAAATAATTATATCAAGCATTAAACTTCTTACAAAAAAGCCAAGCAGTATTTTGCTCTAAGCTAAGAAGGTCTGGTATATTAGTTTTCTTTTTTTTTAATATTGGTTTCCTTTTAAAATAAAAAAATAACCTCAGTGAAGCAGTAGTAAAGACTTCAACAAACTCCATTGTTCATCTTAATGAACAGAGACAGTCTGAATTAGTAGGCGATATCTCTTCTAAAAAAGCCTTATCAAAAATACTCAATCTGTGCCAGTAACAACGTATGTGCTTGTGATACAACAGACCCATTTAATGTCATGCCATCAAAGAACAAGTCAAGAACTTAGGGCAGAGAACAGAAACAGAATGACTAAAAGTTTCATACTGTTACTGAAGTCAGAGCTTTCCATTCCTTCTGTATTTCAGTGTTAAGAGGATAGTTGACATCAACAAAATATTTTCCTTACATTGAAAGTCTCAAAATGGTGCCAAAGATTAGAGGAACTTGCTCTCTTTTTTTGTTGCATCTTTAGGTCAGACACTTTAAATAGAGCTTTTGTCATGCAATAAAATAAACTAAATCAACTTCTCTTGGACTTGTGGCTTTTTATGACTCAAGCTGACAAGCCTTTTAGTGACGTCAATCTTCTGTAAGAATTAAATGCTGTTCAAATTAACCTGGCATAAAGGGCTGGGTCCTTATCAGGTGAGCAGGAGCACAGCTACCCCGAGTTCAGTAGCTCCACATCCATCATGCCCCGGGGCTCAGAAGAGCTGTCTCTGGTCCAGGACTGAGCCCTGCCAGTGCTCCTCTGCCAGCCGAGGCATCTCTGGAGAGACAAGGGAAAGCTTTTCTCACAGGTTCACCTTCCCGCACTTCTTTATTACTATTGTTACATCCTTCACCCTGATAATAAAGGCAGCTGCTCAGAGATGTGCAATGTGAGGATGAATCCTGGGAAGGGTACTAACAGGAGACGGTAGGACCTCAGGCTTGCAATGCATCTTGATGCAATCCCATGCCTAGGATCCACCATTTTGATACAGTAGAAATTCTGTTTTTAAACACCTGTTATCATGTAGGGGTAAAACCTGTGCAATATACGCTCGCATACGTATATGATCCAAGTATTTTCACATCAGAAACAGTTATAGCAACTTGTTTTCAGGATACTCTTATGATTATATTTGTTTAAAAATAAATGGATGTTTCAGTGAGAAACTGCCATGGAAACAAAACATATTGCTATTCCAAAGTGTGGGATAACCACTTCTACTTATCCATCCCAGGGCAGGTTTGGGATTAACGCCAGTCGTCCGAGGCCTCACACTGACTGGAGCTTCATTAGTCTGTACTGCCACATTCACCTTTCTGAAACATTTTCCATCTGGCTTCTTTTACACCTCCTAAATCACAAAATGCAGCACATCCTTCACCACAGGAGGTAGATGATTTCTCTCCATGCTTTACTTTCTCTCACGTGCAACCTTACCAGCTGCTCTTAGTCAGCAGACAAGCGTCAGGATGGTTACAGGAAAATGTCTTTTTATAGCCCTGACAGTCTAGTAGATACATATGGATCTTTTGTTTCACAGGGAATCACCAAGAAATGTTTTTTGCCAGTTCTTACGACTCAAGTTGAAGAGAGAAGCAAACTTTCAGTGTATCAGCAGATGTTCCCTTAAATTCACGACTTGCTTCCATGTTTGGCTTGACGAGCATAACCTGATAAGCGCTGGCACTTCTCTACCTGCTAAACCACCTCCTCTACAATTAATTTTTGTGTTCGTTTACAGCCTCAGTTTGAATCACATGCATACAGTACAATAAAGAAATACATTAAAGAGCTCTTACATCAGCCCATACATCCATACAGCACTGCATTGAGACTTTTGGTCCAGTCCTAAAAGCAGCAATGCCTGGGCATGACTATACCAATGTTGCTATGTCTTTGCTTGTGCTGTCTAGATATCTTAGCCTGTAACTACACACCCTGTTTTGGTAAATGCAACCGAGAATCCTCTTTGGAAAGGACCTACCTTCAACTCTGCAATCAAATACCACACACTGTAAGAGCAGATGGATTCTTACTGGGCAGGTACTTACCAGAGTGCAAGGGCATCACTGTGTTAAACCTTTGCTACAGAAGAGCTAACATAAGAAAAACACAGATCACAGAATCCAAACCACCTTATAAACCTAGCACACAGCTGAGCTGGTGTGTTAAAAAACATTAAGCACATGAGCACTTCTGTTTCTGTACCCCATTCTACCTCCTGGCCAACATCTTCTGTATCACCTCCCTAAGAAGGTCCCTCTGTCATCACCTTTTTCTCCCCTTCTTGAACGGCTCACTTGCAATGGCAAATCAGGTCACAAAGGAATGTATTACACATGGAGTAAGAATTCCTTCAATTCCAGCTCTCACAAAGTTGTTCTGCATTTCCAATCCTCAGTTGATTTTTGACTTCTGAAACGACTGTGCACAAACCTTTATGGGGCTCTTTATTTTAAACACTTCAGAACCTTTGCCCTTTGCTACTCAACCCAGTTATTCAGTAAGAAAGTGGGGACTTTGCTATCCTTTCCAAGGGAAGCGGAAAAAAAATAAAGAAGTTGCTGAAAATCACCTTTTTTCCTGAAGTTCCACTAACCCATCTTCCCCCAGGAGTCACTGCAGGGAGCAGTCTCTCAAATGCCTCCTCCCGAGTGGGCACAGCACCCCTGCGAGGGACTACCAGGCTCACGTGCAAGCTGTGCAAGAGCTGCTCCTAAAGGGCACCAAAGCTAAAACTTCCCTGGTCACCCTGGAAAAATAACATGCCCTTCGTTGTTTAGAGGTCTCATGTAAGCATTTTCAGTCTTGAAACAGGAAGATTTTCAGCAAAAAGCTTTGAAATTGAATTATTTTTCACAAAAGCGACTGGTTTAGCAAAGTGAATACCTGAATGTATTAGCACTGACCCAATCCACATCACTGCAAACAGATTCTCAAAGACCTTCAGTTCTGGACAGGCAGTTTCTCCCTTTAATACATCCAGTGATCTGCTAGCATGTTCTCATTTTGTATTTCTGTTTAAAAATTTAAAAAACTATGTGTCCTAATTCATAAGCAATGTGATAGTTCTGGATTTTTCAAGTCTTTGTTAGTACAAACAGAATTAAAATACATTTAAGCTCAGCTGCAAACAGATTTTAGTAGACACTAACAACTCAGGTAGCAAAATAAATAATATTTTTTTCTAGGCTAACCCTGATGTTTGGACAGGTGTCTGGGATTTATGTGACATGATGTTTACTAAAGTATTCACATCTCTGCATTAAAGCTGTCGCCAGCTTATAATATTTTTCCCTCCCTCCTGAATTGGGTAAAAACTGAAACAAAATACCCACTCCTAGCTCTCAGAGTTATCTCCTTTACTGATCACAGAAGTGAATAACCAGACTGATTTTTTTCTTCCAACTCAAAACATGTAAGTGATTAACAGCCCCCTGCATTTTGATACAGTGCTGAAAGGAGGTCCCTCCTGAGGAGAAGACAGATCTTTCCGTTTCTTATTACAAGCAAAGAAAGAAAAAGAAAAAAAAAAAGATGGAGGGAAAAAAAGGAAGCACTCTGAGGAGAAAGACTGCTTTTAGTTTTGCTTCTCCATGCCTCTTTCATTGCAATTTAAATTTGCATGCTCTGTTTTTCCTGAGAAGAGAACAGGTGACTGGAAAACCAGTACACTGATACATACTAAAAAAGCATTTACAACAAAAAACCCATTAAGGTTGAATACTTACTCGTAACGCTCTCTACTCAATCCCACTCCTAGAGAGGCTGGTACAAGTCAGTCTACCTCAGCGCTCTTCATTTTGCCCATAGCCCTGCACGTTCACTCACATGGTTTCCACTAGCCTCGCTTTCCTTAAATAAGGAAAAACCAACAAACTGAAGGAAAGCAAAGGTGAGGTTTGACAGCAAAGGGAAGAGTCCAACCTGGCCCTAGTTAGGAGTGCTGGCTGGGAAGAAGCAGAGCCCTGTTCATCCCCTCTCTATTTCAGTATAAACCAACTCTGCTAAGACAGAACACAACCAGAGCACATCATGAAGGATTTGTCTCTAAGCTCAATTAATTATTCCTGGTAATCACCAAATGTCTCCCTTACCATTGGTTTTCTTTTTTTTATCCACTTGTTGCTTAAGTCTCCAGCGAATGCTACGCACCCTTGATATTTTATGTTGTGAGTTACTAACTACATGGATTTAGACGCACATAAGTCACCTAAAAAACCTCAGGCAAGCAGAAGGTGCTGATGGCACAGCTGAAACTGCTGATACCTTTGACAGAGCAGAACGTTTAAGGACTAAGGAGGAGCACATGCATGGCAGCACCAGCTTATTTGCCCCATCACTACTCAGTTTCAGATGGCTGTTAAACCAACAAATCTCTACAAAAATCCACGCAGGATACCGTGAAATAATCTGTGCATTTACTGTGTATTGTAAAGTTTGAATGTGTCACATTTACATAAAAATAAATTAGAAAACACAGTACAGTGAGATAATTTGGAATAAAAGTCAACAAATGCCTATTACAGCCCTTTAATTAAAACAAACACTTAACAAGTAGTGACAGAAGCTAGATAACTGTAAAGACATATTAAGATGCTAAAATAGTACCCAATTTGTTCTTGGTGAATCTCTAAATACTGACACTTATTCTGGTGAATCCTAATGTCATGTGCATTTCAGTTCTACAAGCGCTTTTGTAATCTGTATAAGCAAAATAGGTTTGAAACAAAAATGTTTGCAATGAGGATGCAAACTATGGACTGGCATCCCTACTGTATACCCACTCCAAAGCGCCTTCAGGAGCATACTAACCTCTCTCAGACGCATAGTTGCTGTTATCCGAAGCCTTCCTTTCTTAGTGTTTTGTAATTTAAAAAATAAAAATGAAGATGAAATTGTTAAATCTAGCTTTTTCTGCTTCACTTTCTGTAATCACTTATTCAGAGGAATTCAAACTTCACGTGTTTGAAGCAAGAATTCTTCAGTGTCACACACCAATATAAATCCCAGAATATAAAGTATGGTATCAAGAAGGGAAAAAATCAGCTTTCTGAACGGGGGGTGGGGGGGCTGGGAAGAGATAGAAAAGAGTGTCGTTTTTCCGTGTGTTCAGGTCAGCAGTTACTATTTACCTACTTGAAAGCATCCCCTTAGCTCAAGTTCACTACTTGCCTTTAGAAGCTCAGTAAGAGATTTAACAGTGCATACACACTAAAATAAAACAGTTTTCTTCCTAAAGCAAAATAATTAAAAATACTGCTGCAAAAAGTATCTTTGTTTCTGTTAGGTCTGGCGAACTCTAAGCAGCATTCGTCCTTTGTACTAAAGGAAAATGTACATTTTTTTTTTTTAATCTAGAAGAGCTGACATTGTCTTTTTCAGGAAAGGAGGAGGGGGAGGCTGGGTGCTGCAAAGAAGAAAATTGAGGGGTAGAATAAATCCAAAAGTAGGACAGCCATCAATGTTGCATCTGAAGAAGTCACCACTGCTCATCGAGCTGCTGTAGCCTGTGCACAACTACTACTCTGAATTCATGTTAAAAGGCACTCAGACGCAGGGGAGCTGCAACTGGGAATCCTTTAACATGACTCAGTATGCACAGCACATTGCTCTTATAGATTCAGGGCATTTTTAAACTAACTAGAAAATTTCTAAAAATCCTCTCAAAAACACCAAGTAGGGTTGTTTGCAATTTAATACATTTACTGATATGTTAAAACATTAATACTCTTTTAAACTATTTAACATAAATATTATAAGGTAAAATGGTAAAGCATCAATATTAAACATACTGAACTGTGCAAAATAAACCAAAAGTACCACTAATCATAGTTTTTTTCCCAAAAAATTTGGAGGACATTCAGGCCAATTTACAAATTTTAAGAAAAAAATAAGGTTATAATAAGCTTCAGTAGAATTTAACATGAAGTAGAAAGCACAATATGTATCTTTAAAACATTTCCTACTAATATTAACTTCACTTCTTCTATTAAAACCTCAAGCTTCAGTGTCACTGGGCTTTTAATTCAGAATTAAAACTTTTTAAATATTTTCCAAATGCCAGTACAGGATCTCCTAAAGACACATCACTCTACAGCAATATTTTTTTAAATGTCACATCAACTATTAAAAAACATGTCATGAAAAGCAGACTGTGAAACAAATGTTTTGGGTTTTTTTTTCAGGACTCTGCTTTGTAGCTTGAACCAGGTTTTGAGTATAAGCAGTTTGAGCAAAAAGTCTCTTATGCTGATTCACAGCATTCATTCCTTGGGCTGGTTGAACATGGGAGGGGAAAAAAGTTTCAGCTGCTTCTTCAAGCACTAGGACATCAAGCAGTCCATATTTAGCACCACTAGTATTCACAAAGTTATTTCTCAGCAATTTGATCAAACACAGACTATGTGGTCAACCCACTCCTTAATTAGATGACTAATACTGAAGGTCAGGCACTAATACCCAACAGCACACTGACATTCGAAGGATGAAATGACTGCTTCTAACAAATGAACTAAGAAGTCAAACCGGTCAAAAGGCAGAATCTTGTGCTCGGGGAAAAAAAATATTACCCCCCAAAATTTAAAATCTAATGCAATTAAAAGGGTTAATGCCAAAACAGTGGAGTAACACTGCAGCTCCATTTGATGAGGCTCCACTCATTTCTCACAGCTGATTCCAGATGGCGACCCATCCCTGTCCCATGTGCCACCTTCCCCTCTTAGGAAAAAGGGAGGGGATACATGGGAGCATCCCTCTGTCGCACCTGCATACAGCCCTCTTTTCCAAGAAAACAGGCCTGGCTCTCACACCCAACTTGCTCCTCTTTCTGTCCCCAGCCAGACTAAAACTGGTGACAAGATAGGTGTGGCCCAGCATTTACATCTGTGACTCACTGCCCTGGGACAACCACAGAGCACAAAGTGACTCTCAAAACCCCAGTCTCTGAACTGCCCCATCCTACAGCTACTGAACCAAACCTCCCATTGCTCAAAACTTGAGTACGGTTTTCTCCCATCCTATGGCACCCTTTTTTGCCATCCCCTTTGGCAATTTAGTTGCATGAGAAGAAAGCAAAGGTTGGTAGCTTTATCAAATTGACACCTGTGTTTCCTCCACTGCAAACAGTACAGGACACACTACACAAAACAGTCCTCAAAGTTCAGTTCAACAAGAAAACCTGAAAAACAGAACATCACCACCACAATTTTCAACTTTCTCATTATGAAAATGACTGAGCCAAAGATAGCATGATTGCAGATAGGTGGACCAGATGTAACCCTGTCTCTACAGTTTACAAGATCAGAGTACGAAGTGTTTGATATATTCTAGAAAGAGTTTCTATTATTGCAATACAGTAAGATATAGGCTGAACAAGGTGTCATTAGTTACCTTGGACTTAGGCCTTCCACATTGCTCAAGAATGTACTGGTAAGTACTTTAACTCAAACATTTCCAGTTAGAAGAGAAAAAAAAAAAAGGTAAAGCTTACTGGAGAAAAATATGCAAGAAACTATACATAACGAGCAAACATACCCGGATCCACTGAAATATATTTCTTGCTCTGGGACCAGAAGCCCCTTCGTTGTCTCTATAGGATGGGCAACTGTTCTCTTCCTACTTTTAAGTCCTTGATCTTCTTCCTAAATGACGTCGTTAGGAGCCAGGAACAGGCAAGGTGCCAGGCAGAAACAATCAGCTGAGCCTGGACAGTGGCGGGCTGTCCCGGCTCACCGTCTGTGCCCCAAAAACCAGAGGGTCTCAGGCACGACGAGCCGGCTACCCTGCCTGGCTGCTCACCTACAGGAGCTTTAGGAAGCCTGGGCGGGTGTAAAGCTGTCTGCGTCGCTGGTGTTACACAGTTTAAAGTAAGCGCGTGAGAGAAACGAGTTGTTTTCTTTTTTTCCTCAGCTCAAATTAAAAACGTAGATAGCGGCTGGCAAAGGGCGTTTTCCAAGTACTGCTGTAGGGATGGGTCAAAGGCACTCGAGGTAAAAGTCAACAGGACCTTTAATTAAGCTGCCAAGAAATTCTTGATCTCACAGTCATCTTTGTCACTGTCACGGCCATAGCAAAAGGAAAACCAACACGCAGCTCCCTATCCATTATCCACATCAGTTACAACTATTTACCAATATCCACTAGAAGAGAAGAATGAAAACTGCTTGGGGTCTTGAGTTGAGAGACCAGACTCCTTGTCAGGCACATTATGTCTGTGCCCCCATGCACCCTTCCTGCACTCTTTGTGCTGGGGAGAGGAGTGGCATTTGGGGTGTATTTTTCTTTTTCCTTTTTCTACAGGAAAAAGTTCTACCCCACACTTTACCTCCCAACTCCTTATGTAGGATTTGCATTCTGCCATGAGTGCAATAACACCCACAGACACTAATGAGAGGGAAATGATAGCTGCACACAACGAGCCAATGCAAGGACCCGCGGGCACTGCACAAGAGTCAGAGCATGACCCACTCCCAGACTCATTCAAACCAACCTTACACTCCTTTCCAAAAGGCACCTCATCTTACCTGCCTCTTTCCCCCATCTGAATAGGACCACAGCCCATAGCTCCACACCACCTCTTAAAAACAGCTCCTCTTCCCTCCTCCCAAATTCACAGCTATCTTCAGTATCTATTGACAGACTTTAAAGGTTACAGCTGAAACCAGTGACTGCGTTAAGTCAATGAGAAAACATTTGAATAATCTGTTAGGCTAACAGAAAAGCCCTCAGAGAAAAGGCCCTGCACGTTCCTACCTCCCTCTCAGTACTACTGATACTTGATTTGCTCCAAGCTGAGACAGAAGCTGCTCCTACAACAACTGCAAGCATCACACACGCCGTGGGCACAGCTCTACAGAAGTGCAGGCATCTCTTCAGGACTTCTCCTAGGCCAGAGGCAACAACACTACTCACTGCCACCTTGAAGGTGTCCCAGTCCCAGTTGCACACATCATTCCTAAAATAGGTTATCTTGTTTAAAGAAAATAACGTCTCAGGAAAGATATGTTTCATTCTCCCCCTTACCTGGATTCACTGTGGACCCTCACTAATTCATATCTCAATGGCTTCTTTCCCCAGTCCCCAAAACCAGGAAAGTTCCTCCCTGCTCTCACCACAGGCTGGTGTTGGAGCTCCTCTCTCAATGGTTATGACAATTTGAGGTGAAATTTAGTATGGAAACATTAACTTACTTTAGTACAGTACTCAAACCAAGCAATCTGCACTATTCAAAAACAATTCCAGTTTGGGTACAAATTGTATATCCACCAGGAATCAAAAAACATATAAATAAATCTGGATCAGATTTAAGCCAAGTTCTTTCCTTCAGTACAAAACTCAAAAATTTAAGTCTTTTACTGCAGCATCTCCTTGCAAGTCTACACATTGCTTCTAAGCCTTAACTATATGCTGAAAGGTGTTAGAAGCAACATGCTTCATAACTTTTGGGACAAAATCCTAACACGTAGAAAGTATTCACAGCTAAGATCAACCTAAGCTGAACATTATTTTATCAACAAAATAAAACAAAATTGTGTAAACCTTGTAGTTGGTGTCAGGAAAATAAGTTCAAATGAAGACTAAGATTGTTGTGATAATCATACTTCGTCATCTCAGAGAAATCAGATTCTGAAGATCTACAAAGTGTAGGCTATATCAATGCTATGAATTCTCACAAAAATGTTCTTTTACAAGACACTTCACTGCTGACAAGCTATAAATAATCAAAGGGCCAACAATCTAATATTTATCAACATTGTACACCATTCCCTAATTTTGTTACATCCTTTGACAAATGACAATTGAAATAATTAAAATCCTCAAATAGCAAATAACACATTCTTTCAAAGCTCCACCTCAAAAAAAAATATTTTAAGACACAGTCAGACAGTACTGACACTCAAGATGCTGCCCTACCTCTTCCCTACATGACAAATAACTTTGCATATCAGCAAGGAGGTGTCATCACCTTTATGAGTTAAGTATTGTGGTAAATTCCTCATAGCGTTTTCTAAGGGCGTCAACCAAGAATTCTCTTAAGTAAATGGTTACTTTATTTCTGTGCAACATCCATTGCATCAGAACTCCACATAGGTGAATACCGTTGTAAAAGGGGAGAGGAGAGTGAAAGTAGGGGTACTCACAATAGTTTAACTGAAGGAATAATGAATTTAGTATTAACAAACCACTAAATTGCTGTATATTTCGATGCAAAGGAGGCAGCTTTACAACATAAACATCTAGACAATTACTCCAGTCTTTCCAAAGCCCGTAGGACCAAGATCAATTTTATTATGCTGCGATACCACAAACAGTAAGGACTTTTAAAAGGTACACTTGCCAACTTATTAACTTTTTTTAAGCACACAACTTGAAAGAATATGGAAAAAAAAATCTAAATTTACACAGCAGAACAGAGAATAGCTAGAATTCCTACCGACATGAATGCTATTTACAGGATTACACTTTCCAGTCTGCTTTGAAAAATCTCAATGTATATATTTTGGAACACCGTTAGAAAATGAAAACCAAGCACATAAAATCACTAATATGCATTATACCAGAACCCCATACTATTCCAACTGGACCTATTCAATCCCTCTCAAACTTGTCAAAGTGGTTTTCTACAGAGATTTCTGTGAGCATCAGGAGCAGTATATAATTTGATATCCTTCCTGCAGCTTCCTACATACACCACAAAGTTAATCCCACATTGTCTGTTGATGGCGCACAGCCATGCCTTGTTATTTCAACAGCAAATGCAGCACCTAGCACCTGAACATGGAGCAATTCAGAGCACCAAGTGGCAGGTTGTGCATATCCTGGGCACAACACCTAGTCAGACAGGACACACGCTCCCAAAACTCCGCTTTGCCAGGCCACCCAGGTGTTAGGTACCAAGCCAGGTGACAAAAGGGCTGGTTAAAAACAGTTGGGAAGTACTGAGCTCGCCTGCATAATGTGGAGGAGAAGCCCAGAGCAGGCAGCAGCTGTTCAAACCAAAGCTAGGGTGTTAGAACAGCAACAGATTTCAGGAACTCCTCCCACTTACAATCACCTACCAGAGCAAACCTGAGCTCTCAAGTAAGTTATAAACAGCACCTGGAAGGTTTTTCTGGTTCAATAATAAGAGCTTCTTTGCCAACAAAGAATGGCAATAAGCCCAGCGAAGAGAAAGCAGAGAACGTGATGTCTCCCCATACACACACGCCAATGGAGCGCTGAGACATAAAGAAAGGAGGAATTAACGGGGGGAAGGGAGGAGGGAAAGGGGACCATGGCTTACAGCTGCTTGAATAATTGTATTTTTCATATAAATAATGAATTTTAAAAGTATGTTTAACTGAAAATGTTTAAGTCATGGGAAAAAAATACATCCTTATGAGTGAAGACGAACAGTATCACTCTAACCACCTTCAATGGCAGCACAGAGGGAGATTTTTCTAATTTTTTTTTCTAAATGATACAATCCATTAAGCAATGAACTAGTTTAAAATAAAACGCTGCTTTTCCAAATGGTCACGTGGTAGAAAGGGTATTTTTCCATTTGGTTTTGTTTTTAAGACAACAATTAACAATAATAAGTAGAAAGAGTTCTGCTCTGAAATCCTTTGGGCCTCCTCTTTTCCAAACAAGAATAAGAAGAACCAGAAACAATTTAGTACCAACAGAAGAAATATTGTGGGGTTTTTTTTCAAAAGCATAGGAAAAAGATTAGTAAGGACTATTAGAAAAAAATGTTTATAGAAGAATGAAGAAACAACAGCTTTATTTAAATGAGAGAAGCAAGGGACAAGAAATAAGAAAAAATGAGCCCATCTTTGCAATACACAACCATAATGACTCATGTGTTTGATCCACTTGCTTTAATATTTTGCATCTGTTAGCAGACAGGGCTCCATGGTTAACCACACTATAAAGCAGGTGATCTGGGTGATCTTCACTCAGAATTTTAGACAAAGTCCCTTCCTCACCCTGCAGAGGGATCAGCATGGAAACAGAAGAAAGAATTATACCCTTCCTCTTTAAAAACCGAAACCTTCAACCAGTGCTTGCAGTTCAATGTTATGAAACTGTACAGGTGTATCAACGTCTTGCCAGTATCCTGAACTTTACTGTTCCTTTTCACAGAAGGAGTTTTCTCTTTCTTATTTGCTATACAGAACATATTTTTCTGCATTTCACCTCTATTGTAAGAGTTATCAGTTACCACCAGCGGCACCACTCTCTAAATAGGCAGGCGCCAAGGTTCACAGGTAGCTGAAGCCCTCTGGGGAGCACATAACCCAACACAACAGGAACACATCAACATTATGTAAACTGTCAGCTGAATCATATCCCTATTTAACAGCAATTAAGTCCACCAAGAAAGTAGCACAGCAGTCTCCTCTTTGCCACAGAAGACCAAACATGGCTGCAGTCCTGTGTTACAGGAGGTGCATGTTACATGACCTGCGTGACAGCTACAGTAAGTTAGCAAGGGCTTTTACATCTCAGAAAGGACATAGACAGGGATAAGATTAGATGGATATTAGGAGCTTGGTAATAAACACGATGCCTTACCACATACTCAGCTTCAAACAGTGGCCTGTGCCACAAAAGCCAGTATTGCAGGTTTGCCTTGACCTAACTGCAGAGCAACTTCTGAGTGAAATGTAAATTCTGCTGGCAGGAAAGTGGCTATTCTTTGAATTCACAGAGTATCATCCAGCCACCTATGCCCTCTCTCACTGACTGGTACATGTGTTTGAATGAGCAACTGCAAGGAGGAGACCAGCAGCAAGAGGCATAATGCTGACTACAATGAGCACGGGTTCCTCTCCTTAAAGGAAAACAACAGATAGCTCCCAAAGCAGCTACCTAGTTACTTAATATGAAATGCTCACAAATACAAGAAAGCAGACAGTAGGTATAGAAGAAGCAGACACAGTTTTGCATTTCTCTTTAAAAAATACATATGCACCATTAAAAGCATGAACAGCTATAGCCTGCAGTTTAGCTGGCTATTGGGGATTTTGGTGAAGTGGCAATTTACAGCAGCTTCTCTGCACACCCAAACCAGCCATGCCACCAAAAAACTAAATTTCATGTGGCCCAGTGAAATTTCACATGGCACGACTTTATCACAGTGGTGTTTGACAGTGGAGAAGATGAATGTAAATTGGCTCCAGGTAAATAAATTTGGCAATTAAGTATCCAAAATCTACTTAATTTTGGATATTTACATTTGGAAACAAATATAACCTTTAGCTCATTGCTACTACCTGACAGATGCTATTTGGTTACACAGTATACTACTATATGGTCCTTTTGGGGAATACTGTATGTGAATAAATAGCACAGAGCAGCCTTCTACTTTTCCCTCTAAACAAGTCTGCCCAGATGCAATAGAGAACAGTAAGAAATTCTGCATGGCTTACAGTGGGCCGTACGTCATCTCACTTACTGAAAGGATTTCCAAAAAAAAGTAAACTCTCTCATTATAACCTAGGCTGCATTAAGCAGAAATCTCATAGGTGAAGATACTGGCAACAAAAGATCATAGTAAACATTTTAATAGTTTTACATTTTCTGTACATCAACAGATCTCTCATATAGAATTTCTAAATAAATAAATAAAATGGAAGCAATTTCCATCTCCAAATGATAGCATAGAGTATTTCAGCTCCTGCTATAATAGCTACAATATAAACTGTGGAACTGTATTCATGCTGACACAGGATTACCTCCCAAGATGTACTACATAAAAACTGGATTGCCAGCACTTTCAAAATGTTTTGCTGTCTATCACATCCTTATTGTCTCAACCATTACAGTTTCAGACCTTCACTAAGAATTGCAGAGAGTAACCGAGATTACAAAACTCGTCAGATCAGCACTGTCTGTTCTTACCCCATTCCCAGCTCTACATTTTCAGGAACAAGATATCTGTACATGCCTGATAAAAATTAAACCGGATACTAGAATGTTACTTGCAACTACTCATGACAATACAAATCAGAAAAAAAAAAAATTATACAGCACTAATCATACTGCTCATGCTATTAATTTATCTCAGAGATACAAACATTAAACCTGTATTTAGTTGCAATATTCACAATATATATTATTCATCTAGTTTCAAGTGAGAAACTAAAGATACAGAGTACCCAAACACCAACCAAGTTTTCTGCTTAAAGCATACCATGGTGCCCAAAAACTGATTTTTTAAGACTTGTAAAAGCCAAAGGAAAATAACCTGGTTTTAAAAAATAATCAATTCATCCTCAATGATCACTACAGTCTAGACAAGGTATTAAGAATTTAATTAATAATCCTCTTAGCTATTGATGCTGCCACTTCAAATACCCATGCAGCGGTGGGCTTGCCACACCCTGCCTGTTCGTACTGAGCTGAGCGAAGGACACGAAAAGCCGAGAGGGCTGATGCTGTTCACAGACACCCCCTGAGCTTCTCAGAGATGTCGCACTGCACGGCTCCTCTTGATGTGGGAAGCCCGTCCCTTTCAGTGTGCTCTTCATGTTCACCTCCATTTCTCTATGTGGGAAGAGAAAGCAGAGTTTTCCTCTGTCCTCCCCTGCCAAATCCCTCCATTCAGGCCCAACTTCTAGTTAACAGATACTGTGTGTTTATAAAGTCCCAAGTGGGTGTTCAAATGAGTGTCAGGCATTAATACCTGTGTTTTAACTCTATTACGTAACGGAAGATAACAAGATATTGTCAGCTATTAAGCAAGGGCTTTCCCCTGCTAAGTTCTCGATTAAACACACGCAGGAAACACAATGCACTTAAAGGAAAAAAAGAGAATGTATTGACTCCTTCTGTTAGCCGTATTTTCTTAACAGAAGCCAACATGAATCAATCTCTTCATTCAACACGCAATTCTCACCATCTCCATGTGGAACACATTAATGAGTCTCCATTTAAAAAAAAAAATCATCTGTATTTATCAGGCACACAACAATAACAGGCTTTGGTATACCCAGTGCAGCTTTCTATATGGTAAAGAAAAGCTAAGAGGTTCTTTTAACACGATATTGGACACTTCATTTCAAAGACATTGTACTAGCTTCAATGCACATAACATACAAGCTCACAAAGCCTGTCTGGATGCTTTGTTGTAATCTTTTTTTCCCCCTTCTCTATGCTTCAGCCAGTGTTAAAGTGCCGGCTTGTCACTAGCACTAGGAATGCAGCAGCAATGCAGCTACACTATTGAGCACCAATGCTTGAAGACTGCAACAGCAAAAAAAGGGAAAGAAAAAGCTTATAACAGAGAAACATGGGCAGACTTCACCCACGGTGTGAGGTCTGCTGCCGTGGGCAATGCAGGCCGCCAAGTTTATGTTTATCTGACCACTGACAAAAGGTACTCTCTGAGGTTGGAGATCACAGCTGAGCCTAAAAATAAAATATGGCCCTCCTACTACAAAAATGAGCTTTGCAGCAGCAGAGGAGGCTGTACCATTGTTCTGCTCCTCTGTGGAAGGTTTTCTTCTGAAACAATATAATGAAAATGACAGACTTGGGTAAGCATACAGTACTCTGGTGCATAAGCTTCTGCTGGTAAGAAATGCTTCTCCATAGACCTATCCACACCCCAGCACAAGCCCAATCCTCCCACCAAAGTCTTGGTGAGGAACAAACTGGGGAGAAGGAAAACATAAGAAGTTACCTGTGGATAAGACTAACGGACGGCAAGCCAAGAATCATTTCGTTGCCATATCCAATATGTAATTTACTAAGAACATTACTAAGGACCAAAGTATTTACATGAAATTATTAGAACAATCAATGCAGTCAGCAAATGACCATTTGTTGCTCTCAAACGTTGTCTTAAATGCAGTTTGCAAAACACTCTCAGGAGACACATCTCATCCTCCTCTGTTTACAAATTATTCATGTGTACTGGGGAAAAAAAAAAAAGTTGTCTACTTTTGCTGATTTGAATAAGCTATATCTTTCCTCTTCAGCTTATCCTCTGAAGAACATTAATCTGCCTTAACGCTACAACCAAAAGCATTAATAAATGGTGATGAGGTTCATCAAAGGGTCAGGATTAAAAAACAAGGAGCAAGGACTGCCTATTGTTTCTATAAAGCTCGCTGCGAGTCATCGCCCACTTTCAACCCACATCTAAACTCCTACCTGCATAGCAGTGCAAAAGCAGTGCTTGTAGCCCCTTTGCTCTCCTCTTGGCCAGCTAAATCATGGCTCTCTACCAATGAAACTGCAAGGGTATCCTAGAGTACACCCGAGAAGGCTCAGTTTTGATTTTTTTTTTTTTTTCCTTTTTGGCAAACAGCACCCAGATACCGCTCTGGTGTAATCAGGTCTCCTGACAATGTGAAACTTGTACTTTTAAAGAGCCCACTGACAGATGGATTCAATTTAAAGCATGACTATGAACAGCTGCTGCTGATCACAGCTTATAAAGTGAACTCATCAATCACAAAATATTTCAAAAGACTGAACTGAAACAGAACAAATGAATTTGAAAAAGTACAGGAGGTGCAGTGTTAGCCTTGGAGAATGTGTCAGATGTAAAAAGCACAGCTATGGTACTACTATTAATTTATTCCTGTAAGATGCTGGTTACACTCTATTAGCAGCATCCTCCAGATTCTCAAAAAAATCCAGCAGGGGAACTTCAATAAGGTATTAGAAGATATAATTAAATACTCCTTATTGAAGGTGATTTTAACTATGTGAGCCACTAAAGGGAGCTGACAGCGCATTTAAATTGTGCTGGGGAAAACTTCAAGATGTCAGTCCTCAAAAATTGCTGGAGGGAGACGAGGTTATTTCCCCAACTGCCCTACCTCAGCAAGACATCCCATCAGTTGTGCAAGGGGGCCACACACTCTGCCTTCGCCACCTTTCACTTTTAACATTGTGATAGGCCTTAATGCTTCTAAAATGTTTTCACCTTCCTCTCTGATCCCCCAGTAGGGCAGCAGTCAGGAACAATACAACTTTAAATATGCATAGCCTCACAAAAGAAACACCAAGCAGTATTATCTCTGAAGAGAGGGGGAGCTGACAAAGAACCGAGTAATTCACACATGTGGGGTTTGTGGGGTTTTTTTGTTTTGGTGTTTGTTTTTTGTTTGCTTTGGGGGGGGTGGAGGGTTGGTGTTGGTGGTGGTGTTTGGTTTTGGTTTTTTTAATCTTCAGGCATTATGCAGCAAAAGAAGACATTTTAAACTTCCACTGCATTTGTCATGGACACTGGATAATCTCCAAGTGACTTAGTTTTTCCCAACGTACAAGTTACGTATAGGGTAGTTTCATAGATATTGGGAATGAGGGTTATACACAGGGAAGAAAAGTCTCTGCAAGCTGCCTCAGATGGTAATTCATTCTTGCCAACCTTTGCTAGTGTTTTCTAGCAGAGGGGAAACAAATGAAGTTTCCAAGACTTTCTTGAAGGCAATTCTTTACCTAGAAGTAATATTTATAACATTTTCAGACAACTTTACCATCAAACTATACTTGTACCAGTGCGACTTCATGAAGAAAGCACACAAGTTTCACACAGAATATTCATACATATATTCTCATTTTCACACAGTCACTTCTGTATCATATATGCAGTTGTTATATCAGATTTTTATCTTAGTATGAAAAACATACTCATTTATTTTGAGCTGCAGTAAATTTAATAACAATTTTTTGTGATATTTATTTGACAGATAGAGAGTAAAAGGAAACAATACTAACCCACAGATGGTCCACAGGTTTTTTCCTTAGTATAAAAAATGTGATCTTCTCAATTGTGGGGGAAAAAAAAAAGAAAGCCCTCTTGGATAATAGCATTTCCCTCTTTCCCTCTACAGAGTACATTTGTCACTCTGTTTCTCTACCTACTATCCTTCCTCAAGCCCAGGAAACAAGACAAAGCTCAGGTGTCATAAACTTGCATAAATCAGGCATATCAGCTAGTCTGTGACTCCAGTTCCACGCAATGGAAAAAAGCTATGGCTTTGCCATCACCCAGCCTTCTGATAGCTGCTATGAAAGCAATGTGAGGAAGCAATCAGTAGATTAACGTCATGTCAATAACTAGTTCTAAAACAACAGTTTTGCTATTTCACTCATTTTGGGGAGCAGCTGACCATTGCCAGGATATATGCTCCAGTGCAGTGGTAAAAAGCCATGCATACAGCAGCGCTGTTTTACATGCAAGAACCAAGGTACACGTGCACTCTTGCTCACACACCCTCCACAAAGGGTTATTCATTACCACAGCAACCTCTCAAAACAAAGGTGTAAGCCAATTCAAAGGGCCTTGCTCCTCTGATGACAGAGAATGAAGGGTGATCTCCGCCTGCATCCTTCAGGGGGCTTGTTTGCTTGGGTTTGTTTTTATGTCACTGGATCTCATTTATTAATTTCATTTTCAGCAGCCCAGCATGCATGCCCAGAGCAGAGAACAGCCCTACTTATGCATTAAACAAAAAAATTCTTCTATAGCCCCGGTTAAAAGGACAGTGAAGAACTAGCTGATGTACCTTTCCTTCTTACCATGTGGCTGAACAAATGCCATAGTCTATTACATGTACTCACCACCATCCCACCTTCCCCACACCCTTCCCTATGCACTAGGAACAGCTGCTGCAAAAAAACAACCCACATAAAACTAAAAAAAAAAAAACCAACCTGTTTAACTACCATTTCTTCCCTCCTCCCTCCCCACCACTCCTTTTCTTTCCACATCCTCTTTCACTCCACAGGAGCTTAATAATTTTGGATATGTTAAGAAAATCCAACCCAGGTAGTAAAACAATTGTAAACTCAGCACAAACAAAAAGCAGAGTGTCTCTTCTCTCTCCAAAGAACAAACTGCAACCCTTCCCCGAGTCACCTGAGGAAGAGATTACGATCATTTCTAAATCTTTTCAACTACAAGCCAGGAGGAAAAAACAGTCTGTAATGACAAGCTGTCAACACTCAGCGAGCAAGGTGGCTTTCATTTATGACACTGATCCTTCGCCTGCAGAGTGGGGCACGTGGGCACCAGCAGCCACACCACATGCAATGACAATACTAAAAATGCCCAGATTTCTGTCTCTCCAAAATCAAATCACCCATCTGAGCAGACAGGTCTTCATGTGAGAATGCCCTCCGTGTCTTTAGGACTAAAAAGATAGGCTAACCATATGTTTTGAAATGTAGGATTTAAAAAAAAAAAAAACACAACCCAAACCAAAAAAACCCAACTAATAATTCCTAAGAATCTTATTTTTTTAAATGAAAAACCCAGGTGATCAGAGCAGGCAACACAAAGTCTCAGAGGTTAACTTCTATTTACTTCCATCAAGAAAGAAGTTAAATTTTGCTACAGTGAAACCACTACAAATGCCCGTCTAGCTTCAGTGACTCCATGGATCTAAGCAAAACGTACGCTAGCAAAAAGGTGTTGTGATTTAAATCAACTGCTTAAGCTAATATTTTCTTAAGTTTCAAAATATTCATTGATAGCTGATCACTCCTTATTTGCAGGCTTATGATGGTCTCCAATTTCTGTCAGTGCATTTCAGCACCCCAGTAACATAAATAAAAATCTGGGGCAGGAGGTTCATTTACCTGATTCTGTAATACTTGTATTAGAACCAATCAATTTGATGTAATACTGGCTCTGATAGCAGAGGACGCCTATAATTAAGAAGATCTAGAAATGCAAAAAAAAATCAACTAAAAAAAATGTATGGGAAAATTCAGGTTACAGATAAAAGAGTCAAACTGCAATTTCAAAATAGCACACTGCATTTGCAGGTAGCAAAAAGCAGCCAAGTGGGACTGAAAGCAAAATGCAAAATGCCATCTAACCCCAAATGCAGGACACTCCACATACACTGCACTTGATATTCTATGCTTTTACTAATACAGCGCTCTCAGAAATGGAAAAAGCTGCATTTGAGCTCACACACATTTCTTAAGTGCAACCATAGGCAAACCCATCAAATTGGACATATCCATAGCACAAAGTGATTTACGTCATTGTATAATCACTATTTGACATGGTAAGCAGGCGTTGGCTGACTTGATCTTTATTTGTTCAGTGAATTTTCAATGTACCTTCCTGATGATCCTGATGACTTCTTTCGAAAGAAGTCTCTCCACACAGAGATGCTTTCCCACCCGTGCTCCAGGGGTGCAAATGTTTTTGAGTTCTCCCCCATGTTGACATTCAAGCTTATGAAACAGACTGGGACCACAGGTACAACAGAGAACAACTAGTCTTAAATTTGGGACCTTCCTGACCAAGACACAGACATGCTTCCAATGTAAGGGAATAATTTTATCTACATGAAACTAGTAGGCTTCTAGAAAATCTGTGATTTCTACCTCCTAAAAATTGAAGAGGGATCTGGACAGGCTGGATTGATGGGCTGAGGCCAGCTGTATGAGGTTCAACAAGGCCAAGTGCCGTGTCCTATACCTGGGCCACAACAACCCCATGCAGCATTACAGGCTTGAGGAAGAGCAGCTGGAAAGCTCACTGATGGAAAAGGACCTGGGGGTGGTGGTCAACAGCTGGCTGAGTATGAGCCAGCAGTGTGCCCAGGTGGCCAAGAAGGTCAACAGTGACCTAGCCTGTATCAGAAACAGTGTGGCCAGCAGGGCTAGGGCAGTGATCATCCCCCTGTACTCAGCACTGGTGAGGCCACACCTCAAACACTGTGTTCAGTTTTGGGCCCCTCACTACAGGAAAGACATTGAGGTGCTGGAGTGTGTCCAGGGAAGGGCAACGAAGCTGGTGAAGGGCCTGGAGAACAAGTCTTATGTGGAGTGGCTGAGGGAGCTGGGGTTGTTTAGCCTGGAGAAAAGGAGGCTGAGGGGAGACCTTATGCTCTCTACAGCTCTCTACCCAAAAGGAGGTTGTAGTGAAGTGGGTGTTGGTCTCCTCTCCCAAGTAACAAGCAATAGGACAAGAGGAAATGGCCTCAAGTTGCAACAGGGGAGGTTTAGATTGGATACCAGAGAAAAATTCTTCACCGAAAGGGCTGTAAAGCATTGGAACAGGCTGCCCAGGGAAGTGGTTGAGTCATTATCCCTGAAGGTACTGAAAAGACACGTAGACGCAGCACTCAGGGAAGTAGTTTAGTGGTGGACTTGGCAGTGTCAGGTTAATGGTTGAACTTGATGATCTTAAAGGTCTTTTCCAACCTAAACAATTCTATGATTCTATGAAAATACTAATTAAAAAAGGGCACCTACCCAAGTGATAATTTTACACAAAAAATAGTGCTTCAAGTACAACCTTGCTTTCTCTACTTCTGTGTACCCAGAAAATCAATTGCAACAATTTTAAAACATTTGTCCTCCAAAACTGCTGGAGTTTGCACTAAAGTTGTTATATTATTTAAGCTCTGGGGTTCAGAGTTCCCGAGCAGTATAAAGGAACTGCATCCACCTTCAGCGGTTCCCAAGACAGCAGCTGTTATGCTTGAACCGAAGCAAGAAGACCGATAATAAGAATGAGGGGAACTTAAAGACAGGTATCTTCCAACTTGCAAAAATACAATGGATAGTTGACAATAGCATAAAATCTGCTTTTCCAAACTTTCCCTTAATTAAAAAATGCCAGTTTTAGCCCAGTTTAACAGACTACTGGACCTTGAAACAATGTACTTGAATTCCTTGTCCTGTCTTTGTCTCCTCCAGCATAAAGTCAGAACTACTCTCATAATTTTTCAGGCCAGAGTAATTTTCCAACTCTGCTGCTAATCAAGCTAGCACGTACAGTCCAGCACAGCACTGATCTCCACGTTTTTGTCCAAATAGCCCAACAAGGGCTCTTAACAGTGTGGTAAAGACCCGAAAGAGTCAGACAAGAGCCCAGGACATATATTTCCCTTCCCACACTCATCCTTACAAGGGGTTCCTTTTATCTTCTCAAGAAGATAACTCTTAGCAGTTCTGCTTAAAGCACCAATTTTCGGCTCTGATATTCACAGGAAGATTCAGCATCTGATGCTCAGCTGTACTACACCCATGCTTTAATGGGACTCTGTCCACGTACAGAGGGGCTACTTCCCCCAGATTTCACAGAGATGCTTAAATGATTAGCAATAGCTAAGGGCACATATGTTGTTTTTAATAGCGAATGTGTGCTTTGCAGACCAGGCTGCATCTTATCAATAATTCCTCGGTGCAACACTCCCAGGAAGACAGCAGTCAGCCCAGCATGACAGTGTCTTGAATAAAGTAGGGTATTACAAGGTGCAAGGCAGCACTCCACACATTTGCTGTCAAAGAATCACAGCATTTCAGCTGCTGGAAGAAGCAGATTGCCACTGTTTTATCAAGGAAAATCACAGATGGGAGAAACTGTCAGGAAACCACCTTCCCCTCAAAAAGAAAAAAAAACTGTTAGCTACTATCTTTTGCAGAGAGGGTATAGCTACTATTGAATTGAAGAGAGGATTTGGAGGGCAAAACAAGATTATTAGCTTCTTTACAAAGCATCTTCAAAAGGAAGCTGGGGATGAAGTTTGTCTGCGCACAGCCACACAGAGATTTAAACAGGAAAAAAAAAAAAAAACCACCAACACAAAACCCATGCACTTACATAAAAGGCTTTAGGGAGTTTCATTTTCTATTCAGCTGGAAAGGGAGTGAACAAGCACGCACACACACACACACACAGTTTTAATCATCCCCATGTGGACAGCAGCCAGTCGCTAGTTCTGTTATCAGAGCCCCACAGCTTGTATTTTTAGGCTATGAAGCGCTAAGGCAGAGGGTATAAAACCTCCTCTGATTAAAAAGACCCAGTGATATCGTCTAGTACAAAACACCAACTGCTACAGATTGGAAGTTTGGCCTTACCAGGATGTTACTCATTCAGTGGAGGGAGAGTTAAAAATAACCCATAAACATATAAAAAAAAATGTAAGGATTTGCTAAGATTAGCTAGTAACCTGGATCACTTCCATTTTCTCTAAGATTGTCAGTCCCCCTCTGGGAAAAACAAGCAAGGCAGGTGAGTCTTTGCATCCAGAAACTTACAGTTTGCAACAAGGCGCCAGCTCTTAAAGAGACAGAGAGGGAGAGAAGTTTACATACAACTCACCAGTGACCACTTGTGCCAACGCCGCGTGCCTGGGATTAAAACTTCAGCCCGGGTAGATGCTGTCCCTGCCACTGCTTGGTTCAGCTCAAGTGGCTGGCATCTGTCCAGAGTGACTCAGAAGGCAACTGCCCAAGAGGACAAATCACTGAAAAAATAGAAAAGAAACAGGTTCAGCTTTGCATTTCCACTCCGCATTATACAATCACTTAGGCTTGCTAAGCACTGACTTCTTAAAATGTGATTTCCTTTATTGCACGAGAAGGAAAAATACATTTCTGACTAGAGTTCATCCACTACTGTCAAACGTGCACTTTCTAAATACCAGGAATATAAAAAAGAACTCCTCTGTACAGCTAACAGGAACCTTATAGTCAGGATACCTGGATAACCTCCATCCTAAATGCTGCTTTCAAGCACATTTTGGGGCTGGACCCCTCCTCAAGGGTAAGGTGAGGAGTTTACAAAGCCATGGACCTGACAGGTTCAGCAGAGCTGAGAAGGTTGCAAACTAAAGGGAACAAATGCCCCTCGTCACCAAGAGTGTAACAGTCATAAAAGTTCGGTCAAGCACAAGGATGGAGGTATTGGTGAGAGTGGAACCCCCGCCTCCCTGTGAGGAAGCAAACACTGCCCGTGCAGCCCCTGTGCTCCTGGCATTCAGTCACGGCCGAGGGGCAGCAGCCTGGGGCTGTCCTCACAGGGCACCAGCAGCCATATCGCCCGAATGGGAGAGGGACGGGACAAAACCCTGTTTGTATTGAAAGAAACTGGAGACAGCTCAAAAAACTCCCCATAGACTGCTGGGGCAGGAGCCCATAAACTGCTTGCGAAGGAAGACACAAGAAAGTTAAGAATAAAGTGAAAACCAAATGAGAGGCAGAGGAAGAAGATAGCAAATGCTTTAACTTCTTTTTTTTAATGTGACGTTACAGTATTCTCACATTTTCTCCTCAAATTTTTACCACCCCTCAATTTTGAATCTGACATTCAAGAGTTCAGACAAGGTTAGTCCTTTTCTATTTCATTTCTTTAGTCATATCCAACGCTTCATTCTAAGCTGGTCACTTCATTCTATACAGGTCACTTCCAGCTTCATAGCTGCACCATCCCAGGCACTGACCAGTCCTTCTAATTTTGCCAAACCTGCCCTGTTTACAGTTTAATTTTCTAATAAGGTACTCTCTTTGGTACCTCATTTTGACATTATCCCAATCCTGTGACTTCTATAAGAGGTTCCATTCCCCCTCCCTTACAAGGCCAACCCTGCAGTGATGTTTCCCATTCTAAGACAAAGCCATTTAAAAATGATTAAAAAGTACAGATTGATTCGATATAGCAACAGAATCAGGAAGAAGCAGTAACAAGTCAACCCAGTACCAGGGCAAGCAGCAATAGGTCAATCTGAATTGACCCAGTAGTTGCCTATTAATGTACAAAGTAGTATACTGAGCTAGTTTATGAACTAAACCTTATCAAGTTGCTTACTAAGATGACCAGATTATAGTGGCAGTCTGTAATCACCTGTCAGAAACTTAAAATTATAATATTTTAAGGGAAGCTGGACAATAAATGGTTTGCTGACCAGGAAACCCAGGTTGAAGAAATGACACACGGGCACAACGCAATGAGGCAGCTCGGGCTGCCTTCCATCCGTACCTCATTTCCCAGCCACTAGCACTGGCCTTTCCCAGCTCACTGGCTTTGGGCAAGATGCTCTAGCCCTCCATGCACATTTTCTCCCTTGCAAAACATGGATGAAGGTGACAGTTGTCTTAATAAAATACAAGTGCAAGCGATGAGGAGCACTCTAAAAGCCAAATATGTTTAGTAGCACATCCAATGCTTACCGATACCCGGGGGTTAGTGTGAGAGGGTTGGCATTGATTTCAGTGGAGCCAAGGTCAAACGTTGAAAAAGCAACAGACCAAAGAGGCTTAGGAGCAATCACAGTGAGACCTTGGTGCGTATGTCCCTCTCTCTCAAAAGGGCAAGGAGGCAGACACAGCCATGTGAGGATACGCCAAAGAGAAAAAAGGAACATGCTTAAAAGTTACCTCTAAATCAATCAGGGTCATCTATAAAGCTCTGAACAGGGGAATAGGCTTGGCTGCATACATACATATATACACACATATATATGCATATGTATGCATGCAAAAAAGAGGACAGACTACACAGTTTTTCCAATAGTGACTTGTGATTTCAGCAGCTTCTTCTGCAGAATTTAACTCTTCTCAGTAGTGTGGAAGAACTAAAGAACTCTGCTTAGAAAAGAAAGTGCCAATCACTAGCACATGCACTGTTTCCAAGCTCCTTATCTCCAAAATTTATGACAGGCTTTGGGATTCTCATCTGAAAGCCAGTGTAAAACAGAAAAGGAAAAAACAGATTTCACTGGTGAGTCTCAGAGCTCCTCCTTGCTAATGCAATTTTACTGTTTGCAGCCCTGGACATGAACACAGTTAATGAATAATGACTGTGCAAACATAATATCAGATAATGATGGGAGGGGGATGGAAGGTGAAATAATTGTGTGGGTGAATTGGATCGGATTTGGCATCAGTTAGAAAAATTGATGCCCTTATTATTACAGGAAAAAGGTTTTGCTATGAAGATAAGACAGACACGACAATCAACACACTCCAGTCTTTCTATTTAAATGTATGGAAATTGAAATTTTGCAAAGTTGGGGCTTTTCAATGTGTTGTCTTTTTATAACAGAAAATTTAGATCTTTCTCAAAAATTAAATTCAAATCTGTGTGTAAACCTTAAGCTCACTTCAAAGCTATTACAGCAGACATTTCTTCAGACAGCATGTATGTCTGGCTTTATCATTCTCTGGGAATATTACTTACTACAAGTAGGTCTGCCACCTACGAGGTACAAGATAATTTTCATTTCCCTTCTAGTAAGGGCCCAAGTCAGTAGGAGTTGTGGTCACTTGAAAAATCAGTCCAACAACTTATCAACATCACTCAAGATCCTCCCCTAATTGGTTTAACTGAATATGTTATCAAAAGAGGGCACTAGAGTTTGCTCCCTGTTTGATTAAGGTTGCACAGCACACGTTTCTTCCCCTGCTTTTATTTGTAATTCCAGCAGTGCCTGCCAAATCCTCACATGTGAGAAACGGCTAATAAAAGCACATGAAACACATTGTCCTCAATACTCCTTTAGTAAGCCAAAGTAACTTAACAATACTCTATAAAATATGAAACAAAAAAGGACTTCTCTCTAC
This sequence comes from Pterocles orientalis, assembly GCA_011057875.1. Lineage (NCBI taxonomy): Eukaryota > Metazoa > Chordata > Aves > Pterocliformes > Pteroclidae > Pterocles > Pterocles orientalis. The sequence continues at coordinate 20,047 of WKFP01014060.1, read as the reverse complement.
AAAACTCACACACCCAGTAAAGAAAAATCCCTCGCAGTTCTCGATAATGGACTGCTACTTTGCACTTCTATAGTTCTTTTCCAGTAACATCAACAATCACACAACCCATATTTATATGCTCATTTCCACAATGAGATATAACCACCTCTGAATAAGTGCTATTTTATAAACAACCCCTACTATCCTACAATTTATAATCACCATTTTTATTATTCAGTATCTTTCATCAACAGACCCTAAAACAGTGTTTAGAAGATTTAATCATACTGCCCAACTACCTCTGCAGATGTGACTTACAAAGTGAAAGCACAATTATACAAGGCAGAATTTATCCAGGAAATAGGAACTATGATACTTAATCTCACAAAAGAACCAAGAGATAATTTAAAGTAAGGTATCTACAAAGAATAGTGTCTGTGCCAAGACACTGTTTGTATTGGTTTTGCAAAGAGGGGACAGAATGTTCTCTTCCAAAGAACCACAAAACAAACTTCCTGAACCAATGTGAGTTTTCTTTTTGCTTGTATTTAATCCAAGTAAGTGCGGCCTGGCCAGACTTATTTAATGAGAAAAAAAATTAATTAATTTGGCATAGCCTTGTCTTGAAAAAGCACAGTCACATTAACAGTCATTTAACATAATATTTTGTTCCTAAATCAGTCATATATGTCTTCTAGCAAAAAAAAAAAAAAAAAGTGAAACAACAACAAACTCCCTTCAGCTCAGCTTTCACCTTCTTTGGCCTTTCAGAAGCTTCTGGATAAGTCCACAGGGAAAAGCTTTTTTGCAAGGCAAAGAGAAAACCATTACTGGTAAGGTCAAAAGAGACAGCATATTGTTTAGTGTGATGTTTTCGTAAACCCTGTCTAGAAATAGTAATGGATTTAAAATTAAAAAAAAATATATATATACACCCTCGACCTCGAGAGGACACTGAGCCCCCCAAAATAACACGTTGATGTCTCACTCTACAACAGTTCTGTTTATACGTACATTTGTGAAAATGTCTTGACTAACAGAACTCCTCACAAAACTTACAGCACATAACTACTTCCAGAACCAGTAAAAGTACAACTTTTCCCACCAACGTACCACAGGCATATTTGTCATATTTGCCACACAAATGCCCATCTCTTCTCAAAGTCTCATGGGCTAAGATGCTGCACCATTTTGCCAGTATGCCGAAAGAGATGGAAACATCCACACAACTCATATACAAGTCAGACACTTCTTAAAAGATTATATTCAACAATATCATTTCAAAACGCTGCACTACAATCCCACTGCAGAAGAATCATCCTAAATTGACCAATAAAATACCCCACAGAACTGGTAATAATTAAAAAAAAAAAAGAAAAAAAAAGAAACCTGATGCAAGGTTTCCATCAGTATAGGCCTGTAAAATGTATTGCATGTCATTTACTCTGATACAAAATTTCCTAAATCTGAGCCAGATTTGTAAAAGTTGTCCATCCTCATTGCTGCAGAAGTTCAAAATTCTTATAGTTTATTATTATTATTGTTACTCTCCTTTGAATCCTTATACCTTCCTTGGTTCTGTACATTAATGCCAGACTTCACTGTTAGATGATTTTAGTGGTTATTTACTTGTCACTGTTTCCTTGTTTACTTTTACCTTTTTCCCAACTTCAACTTCTTGCAAGGCAAACAATGAAATCTGTTGTATTTTTAGGTTCGTCTTGCCACAATGTTTAGGTTTCAGGCTCCACAAGGATCAGGTTTATTAATTTGAAAACCAGTCACTACCATTTTTAGTTTGGGTTGCGGGTTTTTTGGGGGGTTTTTTTTGGTTGTTTTTTTGGGGGGGTTTTTTGTGGGTTTTTTTTCAAATAGAAAACAAATTATATTAGTCTCAGGTTTTATAAAAGTTGTTTTCATACATTCAGCTTGGGTCCACTTCTAAACTTGAGTGAAAAAAAAGTTAAAGTGGCAGACACATTCATATATAAACCCTTAGACTTCCTACCACAGGCACGTATCTTGCTAGCATTCCTAAAATTACCCTTTTTTCAACTGAAGTAAAGAGAAATTATTACTAAAATACTCACATGGTTAAGTTTCTGCATTTCTGAAGTCAATAGACAGTTGGTTTTACATTTCAATAGACCCAGGACTTCTTGTTAGCGCTACATAAGACAAATCTCTCTCTTTAGATACATGCACATGGTAAGCAAACAAACCAAGAGCAGCATATTATTCAAGAAGATTAGATTTTTGTCTTCAGATACCATTACAGACTTTAAAGGATGGGCTTGGAGGGTATCACAGCGGGGAACAGATACATAGGTGTTAGTGGCTCAAGCATAAATTCCCCACTGGCTCCCACGAAGGGAGATTGTTAAGATTGTGAATGCTCTTAAAAACTAGATCGACTCTTAGACCTTCAACAAGGACTGATGCAGCTGAAAAGATGTGAGGGAAGCATCACACGTGGTATTGGAAAAAGCAGTAAGAAAAATAATTTGGGTTTTTTTTTGGAAAGGAGAAGAGGGCACAAGAAGGGGAAGCTATCTTTCTAGTTGTTCTGAAGGGTGTCTGGAGCAGAGCTGCTCAGCCCTTGATTCTCAGACTTACCACATTCAATGTGACTTTGTCCTGGGTTAAGCTGAGACAGAGTTAACTTTCTTCATAATAGCTAGCAAGAGGCTGTGCTTTGGATTTGCGCTCAGAAGAAAGGTGATAAGAAGTGATGTTTATGTGTCTGCCAAGGTCAGCAGAGCGGAGAAGCTGGGAGAGAGCACAATCCCAGTTACCAGCCCAGGATTTGATCTTAGGTTTGGGATTGAGACCCAGAGTGGCCAATAGTCTATTCCATAACATACACGTCATGCCCAGTATATAGGTGAGGACCCTCCGGAAGATCGGCCCTTTTCTGGTTCCAGATCCCTTTTGCTCCGGTTCATCTCGCTCCAGGTGGTCGCTCTCCCAAGACCTTCCCCCCCTCCCCATCCCTCCCAGTCAGCTCTCGGTCTGGGACGCTCAGACTGTTATCTCCGTTCCGTGAATGCGGTGTCGGGACTCTCCCTGCTCCAGGATCATTAGCCAGGAACAGGCTGAGTCTTGGTCATCAGGTGGGGGGGAAGTATCACTGTGTATCACTCATTTGTATATTTGTATACAGTATTATTTTCAGTATTATTGTAGTTTAGTTATTAAATTGTGCTTATCTCAGCCCACGAGTCCTTTTTTCCCTTTACCCCTTTAATTCTCTCCCCTATCCTTGGGTGGGGGGGCAATTGCGTGAGTGGGTGTGTGGTTTGGCCCCCAGCCAGGGGCTAACCCATCACAGACTCTAAGGGCATTTCCAGGTATTTCCTTGTGGCAAAAAACTCCCACAATATCCTTGTTCACCACGGAGATACTTTGCATTCACCCTGCACTGCCCAAAGACATTTCACTTTCTTTCATCCTATCACTGGCTTAGAAGGGGACACTGCCACAGGTGCTCAGAACAGCAGAAACTAAACGATGAAAAGTAACCATGTTAGCTGATCCTTTTTGATCAATTTTCCCGTTCAGCAAAGGAAAAAGACCAACAGATGACATTCCACAGAAATGGGGAAACAAAGAGGATATGCACAGACTGGGGTAAACCAACACCCATCATTCACATATCTCAGCCCTAAAGTCTACCAAAACATCCTTTGTCCTCTGCAGCAAAGAAAATGAACTTTCCTAGCTGCTTGGTATCAAGTCCTTCCTTTGCTAGCCCTCTTGTAAAATGAGAGCTGAAATGATCCAGGCAACTCTTCCACTGTAGCCTGAAAAGTCAGCGTCCTCTTACGTTTTCAGAAAAACAAAATGCACTACACAAAATGCCCAGTATTCATACTGAAATTTAACGAAGAAACTGAATTAGAAAATTTGCTAACCTTGCCTGATGTAATTTTATTATAGCTCCTTTGTCTTGTGAGACCCCTAAAGATGTGGAAGAAGGAAGCCTGAAAAAGGGGAAGTCCTTTACAAGAAGGATGGGCAAGCAGCATGAAGGAGCTTCAGTAAGTAAATAGTTGAGAACAAAACTCATGGCCAAAAGGTGAATAACTGAACGTTTGGTTCTGACTGGTATCAATCTAAAACTGTGCAGTTCCTAATCCCTCCCGAAGCTGACCCTTCCTAACTCTGTTACCACACTGCAGAACTGTGTCATCAGGAAGATCTTGAATCTTTTCTGTTTAGCAAGAAAAGCACAAAAGTCAAGCAGCCTTTTGAAATCACTTCTACAAACAAAAACACACAGGTTTCCACATCAATAAACCTACAGAATTCCACCACACTATGGCCACTATGCTAATTGAAGTTATTTTAAGCACAGGCTATGACAATAAATCAGTTTTAGTGCTGATAATTTTCTCTTTGTAGCTGAGGAGCAGGGGGAGTTTCCCCATCATGATGTAATCAGAAGTTGCTTCCAAGCTATATCAAAACTTGGATTCATTAAATTTTTATCTCAAGAGAAGACAGAGCACACCACAGACATGGCCTCTGAAACACCTAAAACTTCTATCAAGCTCATATAATTTTTCTCCATGATCAAGCACATCAAGTTACATTGTTCATATTCAATAACAAAACCAGATACTCTTCATCAGTACGTGGTATCCTTTCCCTGGGAATCACAAACAGGCACAGTATTGAGACATCTGGATGCCAGGATTTTCAGTTCACCTCTCCATTTTCTCAAATATAATTTCTTTATCTATGCTTTTACATTTATTACTGAATAGAATTGCTGATATTAGAGCTCAGCTAGTCCACTTGGGTCAAAGCACTGAGCCGTAAGTGGTGTTTTCCAGTCTCTCCATATACTGCCCATCAAGGTAATAAAGATTCTGCTCTAATTCAAAGCAACCTGTCACACAACTCAGCATCTAATGATTTTTTTTCTTCTACTTCAAAGACTGTGATCAGTACCAGTGATGATTATCTTTTTCTGTATGACCTTTACCTCATGAATTTGTGGTTTATTGTTTCATTGTATCATGTTCCATGTTAAATCACCCTAAAAATCAATGCAACTGTGAAAAGCAAGGTTTATAATAGATTTTACTAGTCTAGTAATGCAGTTGGGGGTTGGGGGGGAAGACACTATAACCTGTTTTCAGACTAACTATTAGGTCTAAAGAAAAAAAAGCAACACGTTATTTTGTCCAAAGAAGAACCAGGAACCTCATAGTCTGCCTACTCTGCAACAAGGATAGGGTGGCAATTTTCTTGGGGCTACTCTATTCCTTCAAAAGAATCTGCAACGTTCCCAATAGAGCATAACTACTAATTCCTATAAAAAACAGACTCAAACAACAAAACATATTTTTATAGTACTTATCACTACCCCTTCTTCTATTATTAGTTCCCATTGTGCTAGTACAATATCACCAAGAGCAATCCAGTCAGGGGCAGGACTCTGGCCAGGACAGAGCTCTCAATAATCTGAAAGGCAGGGATTTCTGGAGACCTTGGGATAAATATTCTTCTCAGATCCTATGAAGGACTAACAAATATGATGGCTCCTTTGGTGTAAGACAAGGTCCCCTAGCTCCATTTCCAGTAGTTGATGACTGGTACCAGTGATGACCAAGTAGTCATAAGGAGCCCTATAACGGACAACTATAAAGTAATATTCCTTTAATCAATTTCTACACAGCTCTTCCCAAGCCTGAGCTAGGAATCAGCATTCCAAAAGGTCCCACTTCTTGAGAAAAAAAAAAAAAAAAAAAAAGGTATGCTGGCAACACCTATTTGTGCACAAATTTTTTTACAAGATATAAAAAGTTGAGATATGAACGAACACTAAATATGCCCTTCAGAACCAGAAGTGGAGAGGCATCTTGTTGTTTTGAAAGAGATTGGCATGAAGAAGTGTTTAAAAAAAGTTTCTACTGGATTTAAATTAAGAGCAATTTTTCTCAGAAACAATCAATAGACCCAGAGATGCAAAACTGATGTCTGTTTTGTCACAATGCAGACATCCTCAGGAGGTTAAGTAATTCTGCGTGGTCTCACACATCTGCTGATTCCTAGTGCACGATTTAAATAGAATATTTAAGTCAACTTAAGAATGTATACAAAAACCACATATAAGTGAATACTACCCTTAGCACTTTTAGCTTTGTCTCGTTCTAGCATATGGAAACATCCACTGTAGGAATTTTGTTTCTAATAATACCACAGTTGCAAATTTGATCAAAACAATTTACAGGCTTAGCATGATAAGACAGGCTTATCAATTGAGCTTTCAACCTACTGGTCTGAAAAGTACTACCGTGCTTTGTCTTCATGGGAAGAGTAAGAGTACTACTGAAAGTCTAACTCGAGTCTAAAAATTATTAAATTAAAATATATTCACAGAAATGTGAATTTAAAATCTATTTACATTTTAACCAGAAAAAGTAGTGGTCTGCTTGTCTAATCATCCTTCTAAGCTTTAAACTCTACAATTTTTTTTTTTGGCCCCTCCTATCACAGGCTTCAATTTAATTTGGATTAATTTGATTTACTGGCCCTCTAGGAATTGGACAAACATAACTAATACATTAGGCTGAAAATTCAGTTTTTGATTAACAGGCTTCAGGCAACTCCATGGGGACCCTAAAGCCCTTAAAAAAGTTAATCCTCATGTAAGTGCTGTGGCTTCAAACTCCGGGCTCTTCTGTGAGAACAGGCTAAACTCTCCCCACCCAAAGGAAAACAAAGATGTGGCAATTCTCCACAAAGAATTAAGAGAATAATAGCTGGACGTACAGTGAAAAGGTTCTTTGTCTTGAAAGGCATAAATGCTTCTTTCTGCATAAGAGATGATTATATCAACTAGAGCACTGCTTATTCTGTTACGCTAAATATTGCCTCAGGACCTCAACCAACCATGAGATGGCAAGGCTACATGCCAGTTTATTAAGTTACTTCAGAAGAATGATTCTCAGGACAGTATTTCAAAGTTTTACATCTTTCCTTATAGGAAATTAATGTAGATGCAAGATGACTGAGTACAGCAGCAGGATGAAGATACTCAGTCTGTGCACATTATCTTCTTCTACCTGAGGCTCAGGTAGCTGTTTCACTGAGAGATGACATGTTCTACCTACACTGTAAAAACACCTAAGCACTTATCTGCAATGGTTTTAAACTTTATTATGTATAATATTAATAAATTAACCAGGAAAATATTTGCTTAGTAGTGATGCTGGGCCAGTGACTCCACAAGATCCCCTGACTTACCCTTGTGAAAATAGTGAGATTAATATACTCCACAGTCTGCAGAACAACAACAGAACAAATTCTCTCAGGAAAACTAGGAGGGAAGATGCTGTATTTACAGAAATGGGAGTTTAAGTCACGTGATTCATTTTTGTAACTACTCATTATTTATACTGATACTGGCAATGATGGGATGGCTGCTGAGGAGACCAAGGAAAAAAAAAAGTTTTGACCACAGTGCTGTCAACACATAGCTGGGTATTCAAATACCTCTTCCCTGGTCCTGCAGTGAGTAGCAATAGCATGGAGAAGCTTTGTCCCCAAAATGCTTTTAATTTAGACGAAACTGACAGAAATGAAGACTGCTTTCAGAGGGCAATACCAAACACAGTGGGCACAGATGGATTAAAAAAAAGAAATGCTTCTTACTGAGCTGCAAAAATACTGCAGCTACAGGAAAATGAGAATAATATGTTTAATCACCTGTCTTCCTGAGGGAAGTAAAAATGTTTTGCATACAAGACTTACTCAGAGACATAACAATTCACCAAATTAAAAACATGACATATTTTTCATTCTAATTCCTTTCTAGTTACTTGAAGCGTGTTTTTATTTGCACTACAACCACACAATGCTGATACAACAAAGAGCCTGTCAGCCCTGCAAATCATATTTTTAAGTTCCAGTGAGACATGATTATGTGTTATTCAGGTTATATGTGCATTGTTCTTGACAGTGTGAAATTTGGCAGCCCTCTAGCCAGGCAAGAAAATAATAATAATTTCCCCATGCATCAATGCTTGACAGTTCCTAAAAATCTAACTTTAGCTTGGCATATTGTTGTGGGGTTTTTTTTCCAAAATCTGCAAATCCTTTGTGATTTGACAGTTTCCAGTATTATCTTCACTGTGAATCTCCTTGCAAACCCAGGGCTGAAAATCACATTCCTCTGTTACAGCCCAATGGAGAACTTCTCGTCTGAGCTGTGAAGCCTAGCTCAGCACCTCCCAGAGCAAGCACTGGGACACAGCAGCAGATGCAAGAGCTCTCTGCTTAGCTTGTACCCAGCAGGGAAGAAAAGATTAATATCAAAGAGCCTGTACTTCTTATTTTGCCCCTTTTTAAGCTATTACAAACCCCATATTTCACTCCATCACATTCCAGGTTAAGCAACACCGCAGAAGAAGGAGGGCAATGGGCAAATATTTCCTGCTAAATTTGCATGATGGAAGAGAAATATCTACCGCTTTCCACAGTTATTCTCAATCAGTGTCCTGAGGGTATAAACTATACCTGTTCTACCTAACTGAATGGTTATTTGCATTCAAGTCAGGACTGAGATGCAAAGCATCAACCACAGATCTCTAATTATAACTATGGAAAATATTACCCCACTCCCAACCATCAAATAACATAAAATAAAATAAAAAAGAACTGTGGACATGCACAATAACTCCTTCTCCTCCACCTCAAGGAAAGACAGCAAGCTGACTACGAGCTTTGTTTTTTGAAATACTTTCCATTTGCCTCCTCTTCAGGGACACTTACAGACAAAACAAATTACCTATGGTTTCCAAGTTGGTAACAGAGCTGGTTTGCAAACAGGTCTCAGCATAAGGCCTCAGGTCACCACCCTAAATTTCTTTGTAGCTCTAGCCTTGATCAAGTTCAACTTGTTCACTAAAACTGGCTCCAAAAAAAAGAAAAGGAAAAAAAAAAAAAGAAAAACCACAACAAAACAAAACAAAAATAACCCCCAAAATCTGTAGGGGAAGATTCTCCCAGGGCAAAGAGGAATTGGCAGTATTAGTTGAGAACTAGATTCCCCCCTGTGCTTCTGAAAGAAAAAAAAAAATGAAGAAAAAAAAATAAAGAAGAATCGCCTCATGATATCCTGGCAAATGGAAGCTATGGAGCTTTCCTCTCCCTGAATAAGGAAAATTGTCTCTTACTTATCACAAACTCATGGAAATCCCACCACAAGCAGGTCAGTTTGGGCTCAAGAAAGATCCATCTGCTCTTTCATAGAGCCCATAGGCTCCACAGCCATCACTCAGTGCTGCAAATAAATGAGAAGTAGGCAATAGGAAGCTACCATCTGGAACTGAATAAATAACTACAGAAGTTCAACATACCTAGCAAAACGCCTACAAAAGTTGAATGTAGCAAGCTAGCACGATCTGACCACAGGGGAAAGACTCTTACAAGGAATTTCTGGCATTATCGATTAGTTTGGGCACATCTCGACTGAATGTGGATGTGAAGTACACCAACAGCCAGCAATGGAAATTGCTGTCTCTCCCAGCCTCTCTTCTCTCTCACCCAAACTTACTCCAGAACGTGAGACCCACTGCTGTTTACAAACAGCTCACAGATGGTGCTAAACTCCTCAGCTAGACTGTAAAGAAACCCAAACCCAACATCATAATTCAATCCAGCTGCAAGCTCAGGGAGGCACCCAGCCCATCATCTGTGATCCAGCCTGCACTCTGCTCCATTGAGTGCTTCAGGCACCAACAGGGTTGGCCCACAGCCCTACCACAGAATGAGTGGTAAAACAACGCCCAAAATAAGATAAAACATCTTACACAGAAGAAGAAAGAGAGCAGCCATCACATTCTTGCATATGGGAGATGCCTGCATCTTAAAAACCAAGCCTCTTTTGATTAGAGCTTGGCAAAAAAAGCATAAAAATCAAAGAGAAGGGAATTATTCTTATGAGATGATGTAAGAACATTTACACAATGGTTCACCTCTATCAAGATGTCCTCCTTCCTTTAAAGTGCATACGCAGCCCCTTTTGCCCCGGACAAGGTCCAGGTTCCAGGGCACTAACTCCAACTCTTACCTGTGCCACGCTCCAGAAGGAAGCAACGCCTTGGCAGGGCACAGGATGCCAGCTGGCAGTCACCAGAGTTTATGTCTGCCTGTTTTTCAAAGCACAGGGAAGAGAAAGTGATTTTCAGGAGCAGGAACCCAGTGGTGCAGTCATGGCCCATCCAGCCCCTGCACCAGATCGGCTGGGTGACCATGTGGGGTGTCCCCTTCCCACCTCCACTGCACCAATGGAGGGAGAACTGTAACACCAGAGCCTCCTGGCTCAGGCCAGTGCCTCTGCTGCTGCCTCCCAGCACCTAGGAAGCACCACAGCAGCATCGTTAAGTTGCTCACAAGGAAGAAGAGGGAAGGCACAGACAAACAGGATGCAGCAAAGAGAGGCAGAGTGAGGAATTACATTTTCTTAGTACACCAGAGATTATGTTTTATTGGAGTTCACAGACATAACACATTTCAAGACCACTACTGGAAAGTTAAATGAAGTGTGCACACCTAACTCAAGTCCTAAATGGGATATACAGTGCCCAGTTACCATAGCAACTTTCCTTTCAAAGTTCAGAACAAATCAGATTTCTGATGCTCTACACTACGCTACTCCAATTGTGAGAACAAAATTGACAAGATAACTACTGATGTATCATCTCAAATGCCTGAAAAAAAACAAAGCAAAATAAATAAAATTATTCCATTTAAGATTATAAAAGCACTCTTTGCTTTCCAGAAGGTGAAGAGGAAACTCTATTCACAACAAATATTCAAAAGCTAGAACCCAATGAGTTGTGAAAAAAAAAATCACCAGGGCGAACAGGATGGCCCTCGAGCTGATAATCTGACATATAGCACACCTTCATTCGACGACAGCACATCCTTTTAAAATGTTAGTTACCATAAGAATTGAAAAACTGTGTAACACCTAGTGCAATACCTCAAAGGGTGATCACGTAAGACTCTTCTTTAAGATCAGGTTAACTACCCTATAGAGGAAACACTAACTTGGAAGAGATCTCTCACTTACTAATTAGCATTAGTGCTGTAATAGGGAGTATTTCAGTTTTAATCTGAGCCAAAGTCTCACCACTGTGTTACAGAAATGAATTTTGTTATTGGAAGTAGCATTGTCTTTCAAATCTGTGAGCTGCAGACTAGTAGCTACAATGAAAATGGCTTGCTTTATAAGCATTTCTGAAAATGCCCAGCTTGGTTATTTATACTGTGTCTTGTGGAAACTCCTCATACTTTTTTTTTTAACTGATTCATCATTTCCTTTTATTCAATGTTCAAACCTGATGTGAAAGGATTCTAATAATTTTTCAAAAGCATCCTTATTTTACCAATGGATGAAACTTTACACTTATCCCTTTAAATATGGTTGGAATACTGAAGCATAGCACCAGCAAAAAAGTTGGCAAAGTTTGCCTTCCTTTGGGATAAAAGGGAAAAAATATACATAGTTAATGACCATAGAGGAAAAAAAAAGCTGATGTTTCTGTAAGCTATGACTCACAGAGTTTTTTGGTTTTGTTTTTAATTTATTTTTAAAGAAATATTAACAGCCTTTTTCTTCAGGAAGTTTAAGAGTTGCAAAACTTCCTTCTCCTCCCAGTATTATTATCTGCCAAGAGAAGAAAAAGACTCCAAGCCATTGCACTGGAGGTTGGCAGAACTGTAAGCTTACCTTAAAAAGGTTGGTAGTCAAGCAACGATCACAACTCTCAGTTTGTTACAGAGAAATAAATGGATTATTAAGAGGTAGCAAGGAAGTCACAAATCTGTTAGTAACATAATCACAGAATGGTTTGGGTTGGAAAGGACCTTAAAGATCATCTAGTTCCAACCCCCCTGCCATGGGCAGGGACACCCTCCACTAGACCAGGTAGCTCAAAGCCTCATCCAGCCTGGCCTTGAACACCTCCAGGGATGGGGCATCCACAACCTCCCTGGGCAACCTGTTCCAGTGCCTCACCACCCTCATAGTGAAAAATTTATTCCTAATGCCTAGTCTAAATTTACCCTCTTTTAGCTTATACCCGTTACCCCTTGTCCTCTCACTACACTCCCTGATGCAGAGTGCCTCCCCATCTCTCCTGTAGCCCCCTTCAGGTACTGGAAGGCTGCTATTAAGTCCCCTCGGAGCCTTCTCTTCTCCAGGCTGAACAACCCCAACTCTCAGCCTGTCCT
>WKFP01014059.1:212260-223487 GCA_011057875.1 Pterocles orientalis | reverse complement strand
TGTCCTTGCAGCTCACCTGATAATTACTCTCAATTGGATGCCCAAGTATTTACCACGTATCTGCTCTGTGGTTTAGAAGATGAGATAGCTATATAATTTGATGGTATTTTTCAGGGCTAAACCCTATTATTACATGGTGCAGTACTTACCACAAATCATCACCAGCACGGTCTACATGGATGTTCGTTCTGAGCAATAAAATTATATATGATTGGAGACATGAGTTAGAATGCGATAGATACTTCTTTTTTTTAATGCTTAATGCAAGTCTGAATTTTAAAACAAATGCCCACGAGTGTTGCATTCCCTTGTTAGACATGCCTTCAATGAATTTCACACAGATAATTTGCTGGCAAAAGCATTTGCTGAAACAGCACATTTAAAGCTGTAACTACACATTACTTATGAAAATAAATATTTTTAGTGCATGTATGTGAGTAAAAATTCACACCTAAGCTCTGATTTTCAGAAATGCATTTCCCCTCTCATGGAAAAGTTATTCCTTGCATGATCTGTGCTTTTAATTAGAAATCCATTTTAAATATAAAGAAATTGTGAACAGCTGCCAACAAAAAAAGCTGCAGATGAAGAAGTATTCAGACAAGGTTGTGCCCTCAAAGACTGCTCTACTGGACTGAGTACACACATACAGCTCAGGAAGCCTGATCTCTTGCAATGCCTGAAGGAAAATCACCTGAACTCCCAGGCCTCTGTTTCCCTCTTTGGTCTCCTTGGCCGATTTGATGGAAAGATCTTTTCTTCAGATCTGTGCTTGTTCACTGCCTGAATGAATGGGCCTAGCAACACAGATCCAGGAACAGACTCACCACTGCTAGTCATCAGGGTAAGATAAATCATGAAGATATGACTGATCATTGTATGTGGTGACTCCACTGTAAGAGTTTGTAAAGAAATCTAACCTAATTCCTGAACAAGAGATTTGAGCTTCAGGGTCATTGGGGAAGAGTTTCAGCATCATGCAGCAGAGACAATTTTTTTCCATGTTCATTCAGGGGTAATTTTAGAAGCACTTACATAAGCTAGGTGTCTCCAAACAATTTTTTAAAATTTTTGACATCTTTTTTCTCCCTCCTGCTCAGTGCTAGACTTCTCCAAAAAGAGACAAATATAGCTAGAGGTCATATTTGTCACTTGTACTTTTGCCACCTTAGCAATGTGCTTTAAAAAAAAAATCTAATTAACAAACTAAATCAAGTTATCTGCATGCAGAAGATACTGAAACAGTATCACCCGAAGAACAAGTACCAACCTCTCTCTCTCTCTTTTCACCCGCAGGAGACAACCACCTTATCACCCTTTCTTTCCCTGTTCACTACAGCCAATGTTTCCCTCTGTGCATCTAGTCAAACATGGAACAATTGTGCTCTTTTCATATTTATTTTTCAACACACTTGTTTCCATTTCAGACCTGAAGATTTTATATGCTCAAAGCTTTTCAAGTAAGTCTGAAAAATACTGTATCTTCTGACAATTCTTAACGTTCTTATGCCACTAGATGATCCCAGCTATGACTGCTTTACTGTTCTAACAAGATATCTGCAACACACTGTGAAGTCCTCCACAGTTTGGGTAAATCCTCGACTTTAAGACAACGTCAAAATTTGTTGAAATTTCAATATAACTTAAGTTTTCACTGTTGACACTATTTAAAGTCCTCCCTGTATTTTGCCTAGAAAAAGGATGGAGAGAGTTTTGACATCTGACTCCAGTCAGGTCCCATTTCTGCGAGCTAGGGCATGGCCCTCAGATGCCTGGAAATCTGCCAAAGCAGCTGTCATCAAGGGAGAGCTCAAGTGCCTATTGCCTATGGTTAAGCTCTGCTTGTAGGGTGATGAAAATCAGAGTTAGAAAAGATCCACAGGTGTGAAAAGAAAAGACATTTGCAACTGATCATCCTAACTTAAATATTAGATCCACACTTCCCTACCCCTGATGCTGCACTGCATTCAAGACCAAATATAAAGAACTATTATTCAAAACCAAACTGCTGGTTTAGGGGAGAATGGTTCTTTTCTATGTCTTAGCTATTTGTGGGATATTAACTTACAATTTTTTCCTTTAATCTGTTTCAAATACGAGGTCAAATCTACCTACATCTGATAAGAAACTTCCGGCAAGTGAACATACGCTGTGGTAAGAGCTTTGTCTAAAGCCATCTCTACTGTTTATGTGGTGGAAGAATATTTAAAAAAAAGATGCTATTTCTCTGTGCATATGTGGCTAGGTATTTAGCCATGTACAGAACTGGCTCACGGGGAAGCTTTTCCTTTATGACCACATAAATCTTTTTCATTAAAATCAGAGTTATTTATGCCTAGGACTACCTGCGCTTGCACCAGACCTGGTGGGCCAGAAGAAAACCCTGCCAAGACCACAGACTAAACCAACTCTCCAGGGATTTCTAGTTTGCCATAAGGAGTGGCTTAAGAAAGCAGTTTTTTGAAGTCTGGTTATGAGTCCCTGTGGGCCTCCTGCTTATTTTACAGAAGAAAAATTCGTGCTACCTCTTTACCATACAACCCAACACCAATAGACAAGAGGAAATGCTTTGAGAAATTTACAGAAACTTATCCTGAAAATCACAGAATCTTACACACCTTGCTCATGCTGCTGCATGTCTATTAAAGAAAAAGACAACTCCCTAAGATTTTGTCCTGAAGAGTATCATTCTAGGAATGAAATACAATAGGAGACATTGAAAACACATTCATAAAATCCTGAGCAAATATTTGCACTAATGAAGGTTAAGGAGTTGGCAGTCCTGAAAACTGTAGTTCTCTATTTATTGACAGCCTAATTTCAATGCAGGCAGCTGGAGTGGAAGCTTCCCTACACTGGCCTGCAGTGCTTTCAACCCTGACCTAAAGAGACCCTCTCTAGAAGAAATAATTCATTCTTTATGCTTGTTTGGCCCTGGATCTATTTCAAGCAAAGGCTGCCAATTCCACTGAATCTGTATATAGTGGTTTTATAATACGGGCTGCAGTCAACTGGGATCTGAACTGAGACCACCTAAGTCACTCCATTAAAACAACACACTGTAGTAGAAACAGAGTGTTGGGAGCAAAAGGCCAGAGCTGTTATCCACTTCAGCTTATTTTTGTGATTGGAAGGTGGTTGCAAAGGAAGGGAAAGCAAGCTGAGTCACACCTAATAGCCTTGAAAATTGCATAATAAAAATTAAGAGGACAGGTCAGAGAGAACTAGAAAATAGTTTGGACCTTTATATACTTGCACTACTCTTTTAAACACAAATACTCCCTATTCCTTTTATGAAATTAAGTGCATTCTTCTTTATGTCAAAATACACTTGCTGTGGGTGTGTTGACTCTGCCCCTGCATCCACCAGCAATAAGTAGAAATATTTCCATTGGCCAAGACAGTGACTTATCAGCTCCTTTTTTATTTAGGCCAGCTTTCAGGAATGGATGTGTCAGTATTTCTGGATCTAACTCTTGGTTTCTGCTGAAGGAGCATGATTTGAAGAAATTACTAAGCACTCTTCTTCTGAAAAGCAGCCCATTTAATGCCAAGCTGTAGCCAACCAGAACTGTAGACACACCTGTCACTTCTGAAAAGCAGAAATTCAAATGGCTCCAATCTGAAGCCCCGTCCTTTTTTTGAAGTTGTTGGCAAAACTGTTCAGTATGGGATTGTGTCAAAAGGCCTGCATTAGACAAGCAGTATTTGAGTCAGTCTCCAATGTAGCCTTTAATTTATTCTTCATTAGGTGTGCATGGAAACAGAAATATTCCACTCTTCAGAAGGCTGAAGAGCTTACTTGCATTATGCCCATGTCGTCTGCTTTAGGAACACACGTGCTACTCCAAAATGTCAGCTGAGAACGTAGTTCTGTTTTATGAGAACCATTCCTCCTGTAGTTAGAAATTAATTTCATTGCTGACACTTGTGAAGCAGAGGCTTGTTTCACAATATGACTAGGAAAGGAAAAGAATCAGTACAAAAATAATGAGTTATTTCTAAAAAATGGTTTAGCTACATGATTTGTGACAACATCTATTGCTTTTGGAAGCATGCTCTTTGTAACCTATTACACTGAATTAAATCATATGACAGGAATTTGTAAAGCAAGCAAGGTAACAAGGTAACAACACCCTCCCATAGAACAGCATGAATACAAATACTCTTGGAAACTAAACAAAAACCACAGTGATTTAATGTGTTTAATCCTGCTACATTCAACATAAAGATGCACTGATATCAGTAGTTTTGGATTTATCCCATTACAGTTTTTTATTTGCTCAGAAATATGCAGTTCAGATGGGATTCTAAAGACTTTTTTTTAAATTTTTCAGATCACTTCTATTGTTCCTTTCTTCAGAACCAATTAGGCGCATGACAGGCGCCTTTATACTATATAGAAAATAAAGCTACTACTACAGTCAGAACATGGCTCCATCCATTTTCCTTTGATTTTATTTCATAGAAAGACAACTGTGCTAAATTTGACCAAAGAATCATATCACACTGAATTATCATTATGGAGTAAAAGTAAGCATGCTTCTAAAAGTTTGGAAGACTGGACCTAAACCAATGACTTACTAAAAGGATAATTGAAATTTATTTCTGTAATTCAAACAAAGGAGTGAACAACACCCCAACGTGGCATTTTTAACAACATACTTCTGTCCCTTTTCCCTGTTTTTCAGACATCCTGACACAGTTAACAAGTTCTGTTACTTGTATTTTCCACTTCACATCAGTATAGAACTGAACCTTTGATATTTAGTCTAATTGCTTCCTCTTGCCTCACGCCACACCTGTATCCACTTGTCTCAGGAAAGCAAAAGAACTGTAGAGTACATTGCAGAAAATAGTGTACTTATATCGAAAGTAATATCAGATACAGAATTGTTAGGCAGCAGAGTATGAAGCAGTTGGAAGAAAGAATTACCAGCCACAAAGACAGCAGAAAGGCCCAAAGTGGTATGCCTGCCTGGTTAACTGGGCAGAAACCATCACTGTATCTTTTAAAAGAAAGGGAGAAAAAGTGGCCTTGTGCTATCAAGTGCAACACAAATAATCCTTCTTAATAGCAAGCCACCCACATGAAACAGAACTTTACGTCAATTAGTCCAGTTGGAGAGAGGGAAATATAGTCACAGATTTTTTTCAGCTATGCTCAATATTTACTTTGAAACATATTTGATGTTTTTGCTAAAGTCCTGGCTTTTAGTTATTCAGAAATCTCTCTAGTGCTTCATATTTTGTCTATGTTTCCCTTACTACTTTTTCAAACATAGAATACCACGTAATCTTCAAGCAAGCAAACTCCCACTATTTCTCATGGCTCCCTGAGGGACATCAGCATGAATCTACATTGTTTTAGGTTCACTTCTACCAAAGGCAGAATCAAAATTAGGAAGAAGCATCCACTTATAATAAATCTGGGCTGGCTTGTACATGCCAGAAAGTTTAAACCATAGATTTCACCTCCTAAGGAAAAAAATAAACTCAACTACGAAAAGAAAACCCCAATGAAAAAAGTACCCAACGGGTTTCACCTTCTTTTACTTACATAGACCCCCTACTCCAAACCCACAGCTAGTAACAAAACCTTATTGCATTCTGATAAGCAGTAAATCACTGGTTAGATACAGGTGCCAAATGATGTCACATGCAAATAAAATAAGCAGCTCTCTATCACTGTAGGCTCTATTTTCAGGTTCAGGATTAACTAAGCTGTTGACCAGTTCAGGTCAGACTGGGCTAGCTGCAAAACAATGTAGCATGGTATGCTCACAAGATTGTCTTCCATCAGAAGATGCTGGGTTGTTAGTAAGATTGACTGCATGTGAGCTAACTTCTGCAGGGGTACTTGCAAGTCTTTGTACTGAACTTGTGGCTGCTCTGGAAGTGTTTATGGGCTTGCGTACAACACTGTGTGAATGCACAGGGCAGCCCAAGCAGCTCACCTGAGCCTGGACGACCTGGTGAAGCAACTTCCTTGGCCCTCAGTACAACTGTCGAAGGGGGTGCACCTCTGCATGGCTCTGCAGCTGCTGCTGCTGGGCTCCAGGCTGGTTTCAAGCCAAGGGCTGTCCATGCCAAGGCTGGACCGGATGTTTTCAGTGACCCTAGACTGAGGGCGTACTGTACAGATCTACAATATCATAAATGAATGTGTGAGAGTGCATTACAAACCAACAGTTTTCTTTCTCTCGCACCCTGGGATCAAAAGATCACCAAACGGAGGGAGCAGGAGGCAGGATGAGAAAAACAGGAGGTGGCACTTCTTCAGACAAGAGGCAGTAGGCCTACATGGATTCAAGGGCAGACAAGAAGAGCATGTGTAGCGGAGATCCACTAATGGCTACCAAGAAGACGAACCACACCATGCTTAGGAAATCCCCATGAGCTGGGAACATTGCCAGGAAGTATCACATACACCTGCCCTATTTTCTCTTCCCTAGATATTTACGGCTATTACTGAAGACAGGATACCATGCAAGATGGACCTGTACTCTGAACAAGTCCTGCTGTTCTTACTATCTAAGAAGAGTCCCTCTAGCATGTTCTGTATGGCCTACCTATTCTGTTTTTTTCCACTATTAACAGATTATTCCATTACACACATTTCCTGGATAATGAAGAAATCATTTCACAAGGCAGATGAGACATTTCTTAAGCACTTTCCTTTTTAGCCTTTCTGCTCGCAGTTCCACAGTAATAAACAGGCAAGTAAGCACCAACTCAACACACGTGCATATCTGACTCCCCTTTACTTTTACCCAACAACTTTCTGACTGAAAAGAGGACCACTTTTCTAGATTGTTAAGGGTGGACTAGACTCATTATACAGAACGCACAGTTAAGTATGTATATTGGAAAATACTGGGAAATATTTTTTAAAAGGCTAAATTGCAAGAGTTTTAAATAGCTTTAAACAAGTTTTTACCATATAAAATAAAATTCGGGGTGCAATGGAGTTTTATTTCAGAATATGAAAGGAAAAATTATTTTCAACTTAGTGTGGGTTTAATTGCCACCAAGACAAATACTACATGCATGCTATACATTTTACACATCTATGCATTCTGCTTATATGCGTAACACCATGGAATAAAACCCGCTCCTTGCTGCATATAACAGCGTTCTTGGTAGCCTTCTGGAGGTGCTTTCTGCTCTCCACAGAGAGCCTCAGCTCCTAAACTCAGGTGCTCTGAATCACTTCTTGGTTAGAGTTCATAGCCATTCCTACTACTGACTTGAGCTTGAATGCTGGAGCTTTGGAGAACCTCTTTCCCTCCACCACCCACAAGGGGAGTGGTTTTGAGTATCAAGTCTAAAACACTTCTGGTTTTTGTTTCATTTAGTCTCAGCAGATTTTTTTTTTTCAATTTTCTTGGCAAAATGAAGAATCAACAGTTTAAAGACAACCAAAATAATTTTAAAATCTTCAACTATTTCAGGCATTTTACCCCATTTTTTTCCGAAAATCTAAATGAAATGTATGTGTATTTAATTTCAAAATATTGTTTCTCTGTCTGAATGAGTTCTCTGATTTCTCCGTAAATTTGCTCATCATTCCAGATTACTTAAACATAATTTTTCAACTAATGAACAGTTTTTCTGTGAAATCTTGCCTCATACCAGTAGTGGAGGCTAGAAATCTAGTGGTCTAGAAATCAGAAGGCAGCATTCTCTCCCTAGGGAGGCCGCTGAATCTCATGCTTCCCTGCCTGTAAAGTCAGTATAGACATCTTTTGTCTATCTGAACAGCAAGGGAGAGTCTCAACTTCTCAGTCATTAGAGATTCTTACCACTTGTATTGCATTTACCACAGTGAAGTAAGTTTTTTAAGAATCTTAATGGTATAAAAAGAAAATAGCATCATCTTGTTCAATACCAGCTCCTCTGCTGAAATATTCATCACCTAAGTGATAGCTATGTGCTTTTTCAAAGTGTAAAATGCACAAGCCTTGCCACTGGTAGTGTATGTTCTTACTATGTTTAAACCTGTGTAGAGCAGCAATAATTATTAAGCATGGATGGCCAAAAATTACAAAAAATTTTAAGAGCATACATATTTTATTCAAGCCATGTGTAGAACTTTTTAAAAAGAAAATAAAGAAAATCAAAGAATGGAAAAATGTAAGCCTAGACAGCTGAACTTTTCAAGTAGCCATTACTTTAAAATAAAATGTTGTTACCATTGCTGTTTACAAGGATATGATGCTTGTGCAACTGTGATGTCTGTCCATCTGTCAGTCCTTCCACTTAGTCACTTTTGAACCCACTGGGCAATCCCAGCTCACTTAGCTAGAGGGTAGAGGTATCAAAGATAATTACATTCCCACAAGCTTTGGGAAAATTGGCAACCAAACAGAGAGAAGGGAAGCAGAGTGGTATTGCCAACCGGGAAAGACTGCAACATCAGTGCAAGAGCTACACCACTTTACCTGGCATACCACCTGCTCAGTCAGCATGCAGGAAAAAAATAGGACTTACTGACAGAAGGACAGCTTAGAACCCACCATAGCGTACATGGCTTCCGTCTTCATAGGAGATCAGGGACACAGGAGGGGCATGCTTGGGGTCAAGGTCACAAAGGAGAGAGAAGGAGCAGGGATTACTGTGGTAGTGTGTGGGCATGGGTGTTCCACTGACTGTGAGACAACAGGTCCTAAACCACCGTTATTTTCTGACTCCTGGATCATTCTTCTTGATAACGGAAACATTATGAAGTTTCTTTATGGACATAACCTCAGCAGCTCTATATAAGAAATCTGCAAAAATAAAATCAGTGGAGTGTTTCACTAGATAAGCTCCTGGATCAAGCAAAAAGTGAAGGCAACTTCTGAAGAAAAAAAAAGGAACTGAAGCAGAACTTGGGGGGGGGTATTAGATAAAAGGATTAATTTCAAATAAAGCATTCTGTTACATTCTCCTTGGTCATTCTGTGTCCATAAAGGAGGTAGAATTTATCTTATCAGAATAACCAGTCTTTTGGTATTTATTTTTCCCATAAAGCCTGGTAATCGCTGTGCGGCTTCCAATGATGTAGCAGCTAAAGTTTCAAGCGTCATCATACATGCCCCACACAAACACAAATAAAGCGAAGATTAAATTCATGAGCAACTTTCCCTTGAAAGGGCACTGACCTAATACGCTGCCATTTGTGCTCCTGCCAAGAAATCCTGTTCATTTCAGGCCAATGCTCTAGAGATTCATAGGGTCAAAATCTTGTGGCTTCAAGATAGTTTCAAGTGTTGCATGAGATCTAATGAGATCCAAATGACTCTGCACCTCTCTGCAGAATTGCCTTAGCTCCACTCTGCTCAGGCACTTTGCCCTGAATCATACTATCTGCACTGACTCGGTTCTAGGGATGCTCCAAGGCATGCTAAAAAACTCCTGGCTTTGCTGGGAGTGAGACAGAGCTCGTGATTTGGTAAGAAGACGAAGAACACTGCTTAGACTGGGTAGGTTTTATTGCTGTTGCAACAGCTGTTCAAAGCACCTGCCAGTGTTTGTTTATTAGTACACTCTCTTCATATTCTGACCATGAGATTTAGGCACAAGAGGAATTCTTACTGTAGGTCAGTTCAACAGTGATCATTCCGGATCTGCTGTCTTGGGTTGTCTGGGAATTTAATTTAAGTTCCCTGTGACTTCAAGTACCTAGGGAACTGGCAATGGCCTGAATTTTTTCTTTTTCTTACTGTGATAAATTATAGCTGTGGCTTTTGGGGTTCTTCTATAAGTTTTGGGTTTGTTTTACTGACAAGTGTTTTGTGGCCCATGGTATTTAGTTGCATCTGGAACAGAAGTTCTCTGAACCCTTTTGAACTATGGATCTCTTGCAACTGACTTCAGCTGATGGCCCTGGCCTTTTCTAGCCATATATTGCTACATTCCTGTTATTTGTTGACTGAGGTTGCTCAGACAGCAACTCAATGAGATGTCATGAAACAAAAGTCCCTGGAATTAAAAAAAAAATAATCTAAAAGCTTTTTAAGAATAAAAGGATCATTGTGTACATTTAAAAAACCACAGATGCCAACTACAACCACAGCTAAACAAAAAGAACTAAATTAGTTAATAAGCAACTGTATTTCTTTTTGCAAGTGTATTTTTCCTTTCAAATTTTCTAATCAGTCAATGTTGAAATTACTTCAGATTGCATTTGTGCTAAAAAAACCTCAGAGCCTTGATCTGAATAAAATATTAGGTCTACGGGATTTTTATTTTATTTCAAAATATCTTGCTTTGAGACCTGCTAAAACACTCATTGTTTCAAGGCATGATGTTAGATGTTTGTAAAGCATGTTAGACAGATACTTACATGCTTTATATTAAAAAGGCAATGATCTGCTTCACAAAGAACTATACAAATACCTTTTTAATTGAAATCTTTCCATCTCCCCTACTTTCAAGTCCCTGAAGGTATCAAGCTATGAATTTCAATGAGGGCTTTGCAAAACAGTATTTAATTAGTGCTTTCCTGTCAGCCTTTCTTCCATCACTCACCTAACCATTCTTGTTTCTACAGTGACACATAACAGCAATTTAATATCATACAAAAGGAGCAACATTCTTTAAGAGATAACAAGAGTCTGAAACATCAGTTCAATCTAATTTTGGTATGGCTGGTTTTCAAACCCATATGGAATAGTGTCTGTTTTTATTATGGAGGCAGCAGACTTTTATTCATTCAGAAAAAGGGAGTCATTCTGTTCCCGAAGAAACCAAAGACTTCAACACAGAGCTACACAAAGCATAATCTGAAAATTAATCCCTTGTTTTAAAATGCATCGCTGAGTAGTTCCTTGTAAAGGAAGCAGTCTGTTCTATCACTATTGCATTTCAGCTGTCAATCTAAAAGTATCACCATGAAAAAGTGTGACTATAGCTGAACCACAGCAAATGACACAGTTGAACACAGGACAGTATTTTGACCAGCTTGCGTAGACTCTGCAGTCTCTTTTGGTTGAATATTGATTGGTAAATTCTCTCCCTAGCTGAAGAAGCCTCTTGCTTTCTTTGCCAAGTAAACACTGCAAGTTCACAATTAGCACCTTCTATACCTTCTGGCTAAAAAGGAGACTGGCCACTAAGCCTGGCTTCAGTGGTTCATGATGTTATCCTCTTTCAGTGGGACCACAGCAAGGTGACACATCCAGGCTCAAAACCTTTAGAACTTAGGAAATGCTAGTGCTACACTACAAAAACTGCAGTGCAT